>JAOTAV010004328.1:2421-31206 GCA_026546445.1 Cyclargus thomasi | reverse complement strand
TGTATAGTATAAAAGTATTAAATATATTTCCGTTGTCTGGTACCTGTAACACAAATCCTTCGGGTACTTAGCACAGGGCCAGATTGACGTGGTGTGAAGCGTCCATGGATATTATTATTATTATTATTTAAGGGGGGGTTCTCATATAATAGACATGTTATTTTACATTTTCTTTCTTTTGACAATGTATATCGCTATAATCTATATCACACTATTGCTTGATACGGTGATCTCTACTGGTACGGAACCCTTCGTGCGCGAATTCAACTCGCACCCGGCCAAGTGCTCTGCGTCTCCCGTTATCATTCAGTTTCTAAGTCACAAGTTCTTCAAATGGCCAGCAGATACTTGATGCGAAATTCAAATCAGAAAAGATTTAATGAAAGTCGAGTAATTAAATGAACAACTCATAAATCTTAAATCCTTTATAAATGGAGTTGATACTCCGAAAGTCTATTATAACTGAAAGCCCTTCGGGGATCGCTCTGTCTAAAATGCTAATCCATCCAATAAACCCACTTTTCGATAGTTGTCTTTGATAAGGGATCTCAGAGCAATAAATATTAAGGGCCACAGGTCAGAGGTATCCCCGTTTAATCTTCAAAAATGATTTATCTTATATTTTCATCTTCGAGACGAAATTGCCTTTTTTGATACTTTATTATGGATTTTGCAAATAGGATTTTATTGATGGAAGCTCCACCCATTTGTTTGTTCCTCTGATGTGTTTTTCGAATTTATTCAGATCATCGATAAACTACTACACTACTAAACTACTAAACTACGACACTAAGTATTATCGCTCTCATAACATTGTATCTCATTTTATTTTACTTATTTAATATTTATCCTACTGAATATTTTACTAACCCTTTTCATTTGAACAACAAAACATTATTTAAAATTGTTATCCCTTTTATAAAGTAGCAGAGTTAAAAAAGATAGCTCTTGGCCGCATATAAGCAATTTAGTAACATCACACATAGACATTAGACACTCACACACTGAAAAGTTTGTAAGTATGTCATTTGCCTATTCCATATAAGACTAGGTCTGTCGGCTGGGCTTGACTGACTTGAAAAACGCGACTAACTTACTAAAATCTGCTATCAGGCTATGTTTCACCTTCCTTGATTGTACAACGGATTGTTTCAGAAAAGTAATGTATTTACATAGAAATTTTATCATCATTCCATTGAGTCGTTGGTAGTCCTTAAATGACTCTAAGGCCCGTACTTATAGTCATCGTAGTACTTAAGAAGTCAGAAATTTTAAGATGCTGTTTTCATTAATAAACAGACCTTTATGAATGAAAACTGCATCTCAAAATCGTTTGATCGTGCTCTTGGTATTAAGTGCTGACTATAATTATGAGCCTATATAACACAGTTTTTTCCTAAAAAAGCGTAGTAAACACGTTTTTTACTCACCCTTTCGACCCATCAACTAGGTCGTCATCGTGGTGCTGCGTCAAAGGTATGGTGAGGGTCTGCGGTGCGAAGAACACCTCGTCCACGTCGGCTTCGTCCTGAGGACTGCTGGCGCCGCCGCGGAACGACCGAGACCATTGAGCTGACGTGGACTGTCGGGAACGTCTCGTCACCGCCTGAGAATAGATAAAAAAAAGCTAATCAAACGTGATTTCCTTGTGCAGGCTGGTGATGCTCGTTGATTGTGTGATCGTATGTAGTAGGTACGATCGAGCAAGCAAGTGTGCAAGTACACAGAATCTTTCGTAGTCATCGAGCATAAAACCAAACAAAAGAGCGGGAACTGTTATTAGATTTGTTAGGTAAAAAATGCGCCCGAAGCCACTGCGCTCAGATTGGTCGGAAATAGAAGTCGATACTGTTTGCGTGTGTAATTGGTTAGCGGTTAATTCATCAGTGCTAAAACACTGATAAGTTTCGGACGAATGGATCACATTACTTCTCTATTGATTATATGCTCGATGTTCGTAGTACATTGTTGAAGTGTTGATAAAAGGCGATCGTAGACGATCAGCTAGAGAGTATGTCCTCTACACGATTGTGCTCGCTTGTCATCATTCAAAAGTACACACGGTCGAATCTATTTAATTATATACTCTCTATTTAATTAGAAATAGTGTTTTAGTTGTACAGTAGTAACAAAAGTGCCTAAATAACGATCTTGAGTCATGTGAGCATTTTTAATCAAAACTGGCTGTGACATTTGGACGGAGAGACAGACGTGACAAATGTATAAGAGTTTTTTTTTCATTTGGCTACGAAACTCTAAACAGGAGAATAAACGAAATGACATAGATCGATATGTTTTTGAGAAATATAGCTTGCGTTATTATAATTACTAGAGATCGCCCTGTGGTCGAAATTCGACCTTCATATATTTTTAAATATTATGAAATTTAAGTGAGGAGCTATAAAAATCTATAATCTATTCTCAATTCGATCACAAACTTCAATTTGGCATAAAGGTCTCGTTACTAGGCTATAAAATTTTTTTTTATCACTGACTTTAACCATAAACGAGAGAGAATTTCGTATATGATTATATTATCGTGGCCTGTCAAAATATTGTAGTGTGTGTCGCTACATATTTTTATTAAATAAACCGCTGTTTATTTAATAAAAGTATGCAATATAAAAGCATATTTTTTAAAAATATTGGTATTTCACGCTCCTCCTTCATATCACGCTTCTACATCTACGCGTCTTTCATAAAAAGGGTTACAAAGTTTTACGCTCGTGCATTAGTAAATTGATAAAATTCTTTGTATACTGTGTTACATTTAAATTAACACAATTCGTGTCACAGACACACTCCCGATTTCTCAAACACAGCTAACGATGATGAATCTCAATCTCTAGAACTGGACCGGTCGATAAACTAGTCGTCCCATTTGTCCAACAAAACACAGGCATAATTCAAAATAAAAGTGACCTAAATCTCGAAAAATCATTTTCCTATATCCCTTATCCGGCTCGGCTATTTGAATATCTATCAAAAAAATTAATCGCTATAGTGGCCCGAAGAAATATCGGCGTATTTTGTAAAGTCGAGGATATTGCTACGAAGCGACTATGTTATTTACGACGCCATAACGGCCGAGTCGATCCCTAAAGACATCGCTTTCATAATTTATAGCAGAAATATGAAAGCCTAATTCGTCCGCAGACTCGAAACTAAAATGAGGAGTTACTGGGACAAGATTTCCACGAGAATTTATGCAGTTTTTGCGTAATCATAATATTGCTGTTTATGAATTGATTTTGAGAGTGGATTTTCAGAATTTCTGCACACCAATTTATCTTTGTAAATCTTTTAATTTCTACTAACTACAAAAATATTTTAAAGTTTCTCTTTAAAATATTTTTGTAGTCAGAGAGATAGTACCGGTTTTTTCATGCGGCTTCGCTCTGTCATTCGCAAATAGTGTTAAAGTACGAATATTATCGTAATTCTTCATTGGAAACGTGATGTTTTCCACTACCACAAGTAGCCTATGTTCCCACAATATCCTTTCAATAAAGGCAACGGCAAGTAGGAAGGACACACAAACAAATAAATAATAAAACCTTCGCACATATTATAAAATATTAGTTGACTTAATTTTTGTATATAAATTTCAAAAACGTTTTAATTAATACTATTTGTCTTTCATATTCTATCTATTCTCATCTAATCTACGATCTAGTGATAGAGATATTTAAAATCATTCGAGTGAAATAGGTATGAATATGAAAGACAAATAATATTAATTTATGTATGAGCGACTGCTCCTAAACCCTAATAAATTCAAGGTTAAACCGAATAGGTCACCTTCAAAGCAAACAAAGAGTCAACGGCCTCACCATTTTCCGTCCCATCAATGCAATCGTATGCTAAGTTTGCAACGCTTTCGATTGGAAAGAATTTTACGTTTTCTCCAGCGCCCTATAAAAGTCTCTCACACAGAAAACCTTTTACTGTTCACATAACATCATTTCTACGAAATCTAAAAAGAAACGGAGAAATGCCGGACCGGCAGAATAAAACTGGGGAGCTTGTTTGTCTTTCAAATTCGATTGTGTGCTTGGTTTATGGGTTCGTTTGCTTATTGCTAGTTTCCTATTCTAGTTTAATCTTTTTGTAATTCTATCATATGGCAAATCTGCTAGTTTTCTTCTTCGGGTTTCCTGATGGAAAATAACTGTCGTCTCACATGGATACTCGTGACATCCGAAGAGTCGCAAGTGCGTTGCCGGCCTTTTTGAGGGAATGGCAATAGGTACACCAGTAAACTCAGTCACTAAACGGAACAGCACAACGCCATTCTACGCCAGTTTTCTGTAAGGCCGTGGTACCACTCCGGGCAAGTTTAGCCATTCGTGCCAAAGCATGGCTCTCCCATGGCAAACTTTGCCTTCACTAAGCAAATGCATTATTAGAGTGTCCTATGGGGGATCATATTTATATTTTGTAACAGTTTATTTTATATGTAAATTTAAAATTTTGCTACATTTGTATCAGCTTTCTGTAGTTCAAAATCACCACCAACATAACTTAAATAATCGTTTTTAACATTTTTAATTTTAACCACAAGTGAAATTTTACCTCAACCACGAACTTAGGCCTGCATTAGATAAGGGCATACATAATCAGCCCGCGTATAACACAGTCATTTAAGAATTACCGCACGTTGAAAATGCAAACTATCGTAACTTCGCTAAGAGCTGAACCACCTGCGTCAGTAATAGTTCTGCAGTTTAATTTGCACTAACTATCTTTGTAACTGTCGATACGGGAGAACAGTTACACTTTATGCCAGTCATGAGCTCATATCCCATTTGCATTTTAAGATCGGGAAGGATGGGAAATTCAAAAGCCTTGAAATTGAAACTGTATTTTCGCAGTAATTTAATTGTAGCTCTACAAGGGTGTATTGGTAAGTGTCTCGGTTGTCTCGTCGAAGATGCCAATACTAAATAACACAGGCTTATTTGTGTGCAAAAATCACTATGACTTGTGATTGACCAACTTGCAATGTCAACGTCGTATATTATGATATATACACGGGCGTATATAAGGGGGGTGTCTTGGTGGTCAGGATGGATTCCTAAACGTATATTCTACTCTGAACTCGAGAAGCAAATGTTCAGGAATGGCATAACGTCAAGTGTTGTGAAGTGAACTAGTATAAAATAGGACAAAATGGCGGCAGTTTTTGATGAAAAAGACAAGAGAATGTGCGATATTAATGGGGACCAGAAAAGAGTATAAACCACCTCCGAAGAAAACTGAAAATTTCGAAAATGGTATGCTTACGTAAACTGTGTGTGCACGCGCGTTCTCGACAAAATATGGATACCTAAGTCATATTCATGTATAATGGGAAAAATTTAAAGAGAGCCAGTTGACGGACCTACGTCATTTGGTCGAAATATGTCAATTCCATGTAAGTTGTGATGTGTGGGCTGGGTTTGAGATAATGCGGCCAACTTATTTACTTCCTCAATCTGTATCTGTTTCAGTTTCCCTGATTGTATATGACAGTCGCCATAATCTTTTTATCTATAAAACAAAGACGGGTTTGTTACAACACTTATAACTCGAGATCTGCTAAACCAATTTTCATGGTTGTTAATTCGTTCGATTTGTCTCCGCCCCGAATAGCAGTATACATGTTAAAAACAATTAAACCGTTATACTTAATCATTTCGATAAATTCTCATTTGATTATTACATTTAAATTTAAACATTTGCTAATCCAATCCTGTCGAATACTGTAACTATTCATGTGTGCGTTCAGAAATTTATTTTGTATAAAATGTCTCGAAAATTCATTAACTGTTAAAGCTACTGTGTTTAAGCTACTGGTCTGCTTAAGACCTAGGTAGTTTAATCATGGCTATAACTAGTCTGGTGCTAGTTGGTTTTTTATCTGACTGTTTGACTCTGAGGTTGTTCGCGAGCAGTAGCACAAGCTAGCTGCGTACGAGTTATGACTTACATGCTTATAAAGAGGGTAAATATATGAAGAGTGACCAACTTACAGTAACGACGTAAGACAGGCCGGTGAGGGTGAGTCGTGCCACGCTGTCCTTTCCAGGGTGAGGGGGTGCGGGGTCGGCGGGCGGCGCGGGCAACACGTCCGGCCGCTCCCGCTGCCCCCGCGCCTCCCTCGGCGCCGCGCCCGACGCTCCGTACATACTGCAAATGGTTGTTAGTGGTGAAAAACATATCGGTCAGAGTTAAAGTAACTTCACGAAAGAAGTCCCCCAGTCGCGGCGCTGCGGTCGCGCAATATGTCGCCAAGCTTATTTTCATGATAATTTTGGGTTTTTTAACTTTTGAAATTGTAAACAATCATTTTAGCTATTATACTACAATAACTTCAGACACTGAAAAACTCAGAATAAGGAATATACGTGTTAAACAACATTTATATTCAGAATTACAAAAATATTTGGTTTCTGTTGAGAAACGAGTAAGATTTTCGCTTTTAATTTTCTACCCGTCACTTTCCAACAAAAATTTTTCATATTCAACGTTCAAAGTTTAGTTTCTTAAAATTTCCATGGAATTTATTTTATGGTATGTAGTCTAGTATAGGATTACTAGATGAAAAAATCAAAAGTCTTGAGAATAAACCTGATTTCTATTAAAAAAATATTTTCTGACAAAATATCACATAGATATAATATATACATCTTTACAATCTAAAATCCTTAAAAATCACTGTATTTTGTTATCAATTTAAAAAATCTTGAGATTTCCAGAGACAGGCCAAGTCCGGCCACAATCCTGAGAGACGGTTAAAAATCCTGAGATATGGTAACCCTAGTCTAGAACATATTCGTAGAAGCGACTGCGCGCGGCTTCCATGTGTGTGTATTATTCATGCACGCGGTCCGTTTCTATGAAGCTTAGTAATCCGTATACTGTAGCTGACTAAGTAACTAAGTGATAATTGTTAAGGTTATGTATGTAATATCTTTTAAGGAAATAAGAAACCTCAATTTACAGTGTTACTAAACAAAAGACTCATCCACATCCTTCGATCAAATATTAATGAGATGCACAGATACCTTTAAAATTAAATAAAATAATGGCACCAAGACTATCTGACACAAAACTTAAATCAAAATCAAGTGTATTGAAAAAGAAAACTTAATGAGTAAAAGCTCATAATCGTACAAAAGTTAAAAATCGCGATCTCGGAGTGACTAGGAGCGCTTAATAAGCGCGGTTGCCGGTGACACTTTTAGACGGCAACTGTAAATCTTTATAATATTTGATCGAAGTCCACATCCTATGGAATTATACTTTGCTATGTTATACTGTACATATTTTATAATCATAAATACTCGGGATTTATATTAAATTTAGCATAATATGAGGATTTCACAGGAGAAAAATTAATCTAGCCAGATTATATATAGTTAATAAACTTATTTAGTCAATAAACTCCCTCTCAAAAGGCCGGCCACGCACCTGCAACTCCTCTAATGTTGCAAGTGTCTATAGGTGACTGTAGTTGCTTTCCATCAGATATCCCGTTTGCTCGTATCCCCCCTTGATTTGACTTAAAGAAAATCAGAATAGAAATCTTACTTTCGACATCACGGGTTAACGTCTGTTTAATTATTCCCTTGTTTAGACAAAAATATTCTAACTTCTAACTGAAGTATCAAAATTTGCATACATAGCACATTTCAAGTGTTTGCTAGTCAGGTAAACGTCCACATAATGGATCAGCTACCCTAGACAAGTGTCAAGCGAGTATCGCTTACGATAATCGCTTGGCGTGTTTTTGTATGGTATGATATAGACGAACGAAAAGTCACGTGATCTAGTCGAGTTTGAATATGTCAATCCCATACAAAACAAGCAAAGCGATTATCGTAAACGTTAATCTCTTGCCTCTTGTCTAGGGGGGCTGATTTCAACCTTATTATAATGCAATTCAAATAACATGAATAGTTTAAAATTCCACCTGAAAACGCGGATTTAACGTTGTTACACTTTTAAGCAAACGACGTAACTAACGAACGCAAAATCAAAGATATAATTATTCTCAGTGTGGAAAGACACAAAAATATTAATTCGTCTAGCTTTAATATTGACGACCTCTGTAGCTCAGTTGGTAAGCGCGTTGATAGCTTAAACCGGGGGTCGCGGCTTCGAAACCCGCCGACGGAGCAAAAAGTTTTTCATTGTTCCTGGGTTTTGGATGAGTATTAAATATAATAAAAATCTTAAATATGTGTATGGTATAAAAGTATTAAATATATTTCCATTGTCTGGTACCTGTAATACAAGTCCCTCAGGTACTTAGCACGAGGCAAGACTGACGTTGTGTGAAGCGTCCATAATTATTATTATATTATTAATAAAACGAAGGTCTTGAAATAAATAAAGACAAAAACAAAACTATATAACATCCATATGCCAATAAAAGTCAAACTTCAAATGTTTACTTTAAATAATTTACCTATCCGACAAAAAATATCCGCCTTAAGCCAAACGATATTTTCTTTTCGCACACAAAAATTCTAAAATAACATCCTAAGCCCCAAGGGTCAGGAATTTCGTCATCAAATATGTACAACACTTTCACGTTATGTATTAAGGGAAAGGCTATTTTATTTACCTTCCCGTACACAAGTTAAAGGGAAAAAACGTTAAGGGGAAAAGTAAATATTGCTAAGTGCAAGAACAGTCGACACGTTGGTCGTGGGACTTTATCATGAATAAATGACTCGATGGGCTTCTGAAATACCTAAGATAGAATTTTCATTCGTGGTATGGTTTATAATATGACGTCCTCAAACTTAATGGCCGTTAACCAACATCTAGTCGTTTTTGACATTTTAATGCCACCATAATCAGAAGAAAAAGCTCTATCGATGTGTATTAGTAAAAAATTTGTAGCTTCTATAGTCATCGAGTTATTAAAATGAATATTGCCGTTATGAAGTACCAAGCCCTTAGAGAAACTGCGGCGTTTTTTGCTCATAACTTACTTACTTAAAAAGTACTTTTTGTACATAGCGGCATTTTAGCTTGAGGATGGCAGAATAGGGAAGATGCGTGTAAAACAAAATTTATTAAATGCAAATTATTATAATAGTGGGCTAACAGATATACAGATTGTCAAAAAATCTCTTTTTTTCGAGAGGGTCTAAGCTACTGGTCTGGTTAAGAACTCTCTGAATTCTATTGAGTATTAAGTAAGATATTAGCAATTTAAGTTTTTTACCTGTCTCTTTCTCTTAAAACATAATTTAGTTTGAACTTTGTATGCAGCTTACAGACTGACGTCACATTCAATATCGGATCTCT
Source organism: Cyclargus thomasi (assembly GCA_026546445.1). NCBI lineage: Eukaryota > Metazoa > Arthropoda > Insecta > Lepidoptera > Lycaenidae > Cyclargus > Cyclargus thomasi. The sequence continues at coordinate 21,900 of JAOTAV010004328.1, read as the reverse complement.
CTTTCTAACTACTTTAAAGGCTTGTAAATTTGATGTTTTAAATTTTATCAAACTTCTAAAAGAACCCTATTACTAAAAGGACTATCACCTTCATTAGTCGATCAACTAAAGAAATTTAGTTTCGTTATTTACAGCTTTTTAGTTTCGTTATTTAGTAATAGCTGGAGAGTTAAGTTTTCACACACAACAAAAACCAAAATACAATAAGGGCCTGTTTCACCGCTTACTGCTAAAGTTTCTGTTAGGCTATCCACAACTTTTATGACAGATTCTCCATACAAAATCGAACAAAGTTGTAAGTGTTAAATAAATAGACTATCAGTAAGCGGTGAAACAGGCCCTAAATTAAGCATTTAAGGGGGCAGACAGGCAAACAGACAGATATCAAAGTTTCTGTAATATTTTTGAAACCAATTTTTATCCTTTCCAACCAATCGTATTTAATTTTTAGGTACAAGACCTAAAAGAGGTATAACAGTGTAAGCGAAAATGAAAATAATATTTAATTCTGATTGGAAATGCCAAACACTGCCAAAAGCCACAAGTAATTATTTGAAAGTACAATGTGTTAACCATAAAATGAAAGATAAAATCAGATTAGCTGGTTTTGAGTTATAGATATGGTAAAATTACTATACCGACATAAAATTAACAACTAAATACTGCGATACGATTATTAGATACGGGCATATCATATTTTATACTTTAATGAAATAATTTGGAAGCTGTTACTAGTTCTATTTTGTTATTAACTAATAAATTACGGCACCAGGTCGATAACGTTTCTAAAATGTTTAATTTTTATACGGAAACTATTGCTACGTCGAAAGAAAGTTTATGTTTGATGTTGGGACTATTAGTTGTAGAAGTAATGAAATCCATTCGTATTCGAAACTTATCAGTGTTTTGGCTCTGATGAAATTACCGCCAACCAACTAACGGTCGCCATAAAACAGTACGCACCAATAAGAGACCTGAGTGTACGTACTTCGATACTACCACTCAGAGCGCAGTGGTTTTGAGTGGATTTTTCCGAATAAAACTGATAACATTTGCGCTCTTTTGATTATATCTGACTTGACGCCCGCAACTTCGTTGCACGAAAATTTGTATATCACAGAAACCGTAAATTTTCCTGGGATAAAAAGTATCCATATTGCCAAGACTTAATAGCTATTAAATTAAAAAATAGATATATTTAAATCCGTTCAGTATTTCTAGAGATTAGCACGTACAAAGAAACAAATGGATAAACAGACAATATTTTTTTTACGATTTGTAATTGTGGATAGCCTAACAGAAACTTTATCAGTAAGCGGTGAAATAGGCCCTTAAAATAACCCGAGTATAATGTTATTAGTCAATCTATCCAGTAGCGGTTATTAGCTTTCTGTAGAAATATTTCTCATTTTCTAAAACAAAAGGTCATTGACAAAGTGACAATACTTTATGGAGAAAATTTTTTTATCACTCAAGATTTTCACTACACGAGATTATATTATAGTTTTAAGTTTAAGACTAATTAAAACAAATCGTTGCTTCAAATCATAGTTTAAAAATGGTACCGCCATTAGAGATTTAAAAATCTCTAAAGGCGGTGATGATACGAAAGCAGAAGTTTTAAAGACTTAAGCAAACACAAATTGAAAAAACGCCGCTCGCAGAAGTCATATCCTAATGAGTCGAAGTTCCGCCAAGAATCATGAACATTAAACGTGCTAGGAATATAAATAACCTGTAATCTAAATAAAATCAGGCGTTCCACTTTTACACTTCGCGAATGGACGGCGTAGACGAGCTGCAGATGTCGCCGCTGCATAATCTGAGGTTGCGTACAGTGTGGTTGCAAATGGAGTGTAGCGTACACTTTAAAGCTGATTTTGTTCTAACGCTGACCGCTCGCTGATCGCCAAAACCAACAATCAAATGTATTAACTATCAGCGTCGACTGCTAAGCGTTAGTCTAATGACTGCCAAGCGTTAGTCTAATACGCTTCCTAGAATTTAGTACATCTCGGGCCATTAACGCCGACTTAAGACTAAAATGAGTATTTTAGTAATAATACATTCATACAAATTACATCACATCCGCCTGACCCAGATGTAATTAAAAGACATCCCTTACGTTATCCGACAACAAAAATGCAGTCTCTATCTTGGACTGGACCGAAAAAATGCAAATGGCGAACGTTAATTCCACTTCAGTATTTTTATATGTCATGTTAAATTAAAAGGAAGTTTCATTGCGTTTAAAAAGTATGCTTATTCAAATAAAAAAATTGAGCTTGTGAAATTTTTAGGGGTTGCGACAAGTCAGTAGCGACAATTTAGACGCCCGTCTGCGCCGTCCATATGACTGCGGTATATTTTCTTAATTTGCCGGAACGTGTCAAGAGTACGCGATCCGAATTAAATCTTAATTCAGTGGGTTTACACGTTTTAAGACCTTTTTGGTTTACAACCGTTTTACATGTATGTTAAAACGGATAATTAGTGAATGGTTATTCAGATTATACAGGTTAAAAGGTTGTTTATGGTTCTGTCTTTATAAGGTTAAATTGTTTCTTAAAAAATTATATCAGATCGGTGGGTGTCTCGAGTTACGTGAAACTAATGTGTTCGTTCGGTTTTTTGTGTCAATAGTCGTGTGATGTGACAAGCACCTGGCATATACGTAGTTCCACCGCCTGTTCATTTTCTTCGACGGCACAACTAGTTTATACAGTTGTAGCTGTCAATAAGCTGTTACAGAAAAAACTTACCTAATATCATCGTCGTCAGGGTGATAGTCCGGTGGCAGGTCTATCCTTAGGTCGCCTAACGCCCTCGCCGCATGCCGTCTTCTCCTCTCGTGCCAAAGCTTCCTCTGCTCCCTCTCATTGTCCCTCTGCACTCCAAAGAAGGTTTGCGTCTCTCTCTTTAGATAGTCCCGGACGGCAACCGTGTGGACGCGTCGCAATCGGACGCCGTCCTCTCCGGTCGGCTGCGGTACGGGCTCAGGAGGGGGCTGCGCGGGCGCGGGGGGTGCGGAGACGACGCGGGGAGGTGAGGCGGGGGCGGGTACGTTGGGGGGACCGGGGGAGCTCTGGCATGCCAGCTGCGGTGCCAGCAGACCGGCACTCGAACGCCTGGAACAATGGAAATTAAATTTATAACACATTATGTACAATTAGTGCCCCGCGATACATACAAATTATGATACTTTCATGTACACATATATACTAATTATCCTAAGTAACACAGACACGATAGATCACGACTTACAAGAAATTGCGACCAAAAACGTTGACCGTCAACTGGCTAGGAATCAATATGGAATAATCACTGTACAAATAAGAAAATTACGTCTTAAGTAAATAAATAACTTTAATCTTGTCAAAAAGCCTTAATCCTGAGAGAGAAGCAGATTTGATGATAACAAATTAGTAGAATTAGTAATATTAATTATCCAAGATTAGTAACATCATAGGCGAGGTTCGGGTCATTAAAAATTAATGAAGCTTAAGAGAATAACTTATTGTCCTATTATTGTGTGAGAATTAATATCTTAATAATTAATAACAATAATAAATTAAGTGTTTTATTATCATCTCGAGATCAGTCATGGATTCCTGGCGATTCTATACTTGTGAAGATTTTTAAGCAGACCCTGCGTAATCGGCGATGATCGTTGGCCACCATCATCGTACAAGGATCTACGCAATCGAAGACGTAAGTGGAAGAAGCGGATAACATTTTGCAACCTTCGAGAATATACTAATTTTTTTCATAAAATTTAAAAAATCTTGCAACTTACCTATTGTTGTTATCTAGCTATACATTAAACCTAAATTATTTTTATTTCAAATATTTTTTTAGGTCCAAATACATACAATAAGCCAAGGAGCCATCTGGGAGTTTTTCAAATGTTAGTTATCTGCTTCTTCCACTTGTCTTCAATCGTTCTATTATGTATTTACTCAAGATTGGCGGTATGTTTCATTAACTGTCTGTCAAATAAAATTCAAATTTTCATACAAAACGCGATTGTCAACAAAGTGTATGTCACTCTGTTGTTGACATCCGCGGTTTGTATAGAAATTCGACAGGGGGTTAATGAACCATACCGCCAATCTTAAGCAAGACTATACTATTTTGTCAACTCGTCAATTGGCGACAAATATAGACCAATATCGGCGGACCAAGGGGAGTATCCTTTCTACATGATCGTGCACGCGTGTATTTGTATGAACATCCGCTTATGAATAGAAGCCATAAAACATACTTAATTGACTATGTTTAACTATTACCAATCATACAGGGATGTTCGCCCTTGTCAATTAAGGGCGTTCTACACGGCGGGAACAAACATTCCGCAAAGGTGCTGATGCAATGCATTTTTAATGTTACGCCATGAACAGAAGGTGCATTATAGACATTAATGTTTGACAAACCTTGATGTCAAACACGACTTTGATGCACTCCAAATTGCACCCCCTGTTCATGGCGTTAGATTGAATTGAGGGTGCATCTTAAATTATATATATACACTTGAATTTGGCAAAAAAGTCTCGTTACTAGACTATAACATTTAAAAAAAAACACAGACTTATTAACTCAACAACATTTCGTGTACGATTATCGTGTCACGTGTGTGTCAAAATATTATAGTGTGGGTGTTGTATAATATAATATTGGTATTCCACGCTCCTCCTCCATATTAACTATAACTGGTAGAAATTTTATGCTTTTACGTCTACGCGTCTTTCGTAGAGAGGAGTACAAAGATTTCTGTTTTGTCATTATGCTCACAATTTGTACTCGTAAGAACTCGTAGGGTCCCATCAATTACTACAGTCTGATGGTAAGGTTACGCCTCTGTCGATAAAATCTAAATATGAAATTCAAAGGTGACTGACTGACATTGTGATCTATCGACACACAGCCTAAAGCACTCGGATCACGCTGAAATTTGGCATGCATGTAGATGTAACGTAAGCAAAAAAAGGATTTTGATAAATTCTACCCACAAATCTATTTATTAATACGCGAGCGGAAAACTTTGTACCGCTTTTTACGAATGATGCGTAGATTTAAAAGCTTGAAATTTCTCCCAGTGACAGTTGATATGGAGGAGGAGCGTGGAATACCAATATTATTTTAAAATATGCTTAAATGGATGGATATTGTTAATAAATAAAACACTACAATACGCACACTACAACACGCACACTACAATATTTTGACATGACGCGATAATCATACATGAAATACTCTTTTGTTTATGGTTGAAGTCTATAATTATTTATTTTTCATTAAATTCAATGTTTTATTATCGAGACCTTTATGCTAAATTGAATTGTGATTGAATTGAGAATATTTTTTTTGCTCCTCTATACGAAATATTTCAACAATAGATTTTCTATAAACTGTAGATGGAATAGTCTATCATTGGCCAATATTTAATGTTGACGATGATTGGATAGAGATATTTAATATGTGTGTTTGCTGCGACAACATCTACAAATACATCAATCAGCCGAGTTTGCTCACGTCGCGTAATCTGAACGGGCATATTGTTACACCTCATGAACCTTATCCCCGTAGCAATAAGGACCACGTCGTCGAATGAACTTCGGCGTAATTCATCTTCGGAGATTTGGCAATCGTGTACTATTAGGATACCATTAGGAGACTTTCGAAGTAAAAAATATGAACAGGTATTCGACGTTTTCGTAATGGCGACGAAAAATCTCAAGGATAAAGGTATATCTTATTGTATACACAAACAGATCCGGCAAACGTTGTTTCACATAAAATTATTTGTTACCCTTATTTAGGAGTATGAAACTGACGACTAAAAAAATGACGACCTCTGTGGCTCAGTTGGTAAACACGTTGGTAGCTTAAGCCGGGGGTCGCGGGTTCGAATCGAAAGTTATGTAATAAAGATGTATATGTATGTATTAAGTAAGGATGTATATGAGATATATTTGTAATAGATTAAAAATCTTAAATATGTGTATAGTATAAAAGTATTAGATATGTTTCCGTTGTCTGGTACCTGTAACACAACTCCTCACCATGGGACCAGACTGACGTATGAATTTTTTGTACTCCTTTCACGCTCTAACTCTAGCTGAGAGCATGGAGGCTTTGATCTTGAAAAACATCATGTACCCCAAATATTCATATAACGCGATTTCCTACGTGAATAGGGGATATACGTATAAAACAAATTTTATTGAATGCTGTTGGTGGGCTAAAAGATATACAGAATGACAAAAAATCCCAGATTTATATTGAGAAATGAGTAGAGATCTCTCTTTCTGACTACTTTAAAGGCTTATAACTTTGTTGTTTTAAATTTTGCCAAAAAACTGATTGGTCTACATAGTTTTTAATAACAATAGATTTATTTAAGAAAAGAAAACAATCATGCATATTTCCTATTACTAAAAAGTACTGTCAGTGAAGTCGATCAAAAAGTTTTTTTAATTTTCAATTTTATCAAAAAACTAGTTGAAGTACGTAGTTTTTCAATAATGATAAATTTATTTAAACAAGGAATTGAAAATCATGTACATTTCCTATTCCAGGTGAGCCAAGCCGCGGCTTTATGACGCTGGAGTGGTTGGTCTTGGCGGCAAATCAAAAAAAATTGCCTCTTTAACACTGCTTCTTACACATTCAACTACAGGGCTAACTTAACAACCACTTCACACTAGCATAGCTACAAGAAACAGTTAACTGAAAAAAAATTGAGATAATATTAAAGTCGATAATTGGGTAAAGTAGCCTTGTTACTGGTACTTTTCAAGCTTAATTTAATGCGAGTTTAATTAAAACAACGCAGAATCACCGTACCTATATATTTTACAGTAGTTGCACTCAGGCGTAATTTTTATATATTATGACTTGTGCTAATTAGAAACTGGTTTAAGCTTTGGCCAAACCTTTGCGTTTGCGATGCGGGAGGCAAGACGCGGAGCGGCAGTGTCTGCCACCCAAGACTTTAATAAACTGAGAGCTAGTAGCAATTTATCAGCCAGGTCTGCAGTGTCGTATAATTTCCGTTTTGTACGAATTATGTCGTAACAAAATTGGACATGTCTCTGACACTAGACACGTGTATACCGTTTGACTGACGCAGCCGTCCCGCATTGTGGTGGCGTAGTTGTGCAAGGCGCCATTGATAAACATGGTCAGCGTCCGCCGTGCGGCAGACACTCCCGCATCGCAGTCACATTGGTCGCGCAGGCTTTGCCGAAGCTCTAAATTCTAACTGCTTTGTAATGCGCTCTATATGAAACCTAAAATCAGGTTTTTAAGGCGCGCGCGCGGGTGTACGCGGACAGATAATTTAGAAATATTAAGTTGATCTACTGCGTATTATATTGTATCGCAGAGCTCAACAGGAAATATATACAGATAATTTACCCAGTACTATGTATTTACAAAAATAAAATAATAACGAGTATGTGAAATTTGCATACAAATGAAATCGTTAACTGCGCTGTGTTCAACTTGATTAATACGTGCAGTGTTAAAAAAGTTGGTTCTGAATTGGTTTAAAAGTTGCCTGTACAAAACACCTCATGATAATGTTTGACGAAATAGGGCATGTTTCACCGCTTCCCGATAAGTCTCGGATAGGCAATCCACAACTTTGACAGATGAAATTTGGAGAATCTGTTTAAAGAGTGATGCCTAGCCTATCCGACACTTATCAAGAAGTGGTGAAACACGGCAGCAACGACTATAGCCTTAAGGATATGGTTTTCACGATCTGAGACTAGAGAGTATACTGGCGGATCATAACAAATTTTAACCGTTTTAGGTTAAAATTTGTTTCTTTGGATGTTTGTTAATGTAAGATAAACAGACGAAGTAACACCTGACAAAGGCAATCACACGATACCCTTGATTAATATAAGACAAAATATATTTTGTGTAATTCCACCCAGTTAAGAGCTGGTTTGAAAGAAATACTAGAAGTTGCCCGCAACTTCATCCACGTGATTATAGGGGTTGTATTGCTACGAAGCTTTCTACAAAAATTAAAAGCGAATTCTAGATAAATTGATAATTTTTATCCTAGAAAAATGTAAGGTTCCCACGTGGTAAACTAATTTTGGCACAATAGAGTTGCTGGCAAGATCTATCTTATCAAATTCCAATTTAAAACAAAGCGAAAAACCTAAACTCCTTTTTAACTCGCTGACAGGTTCTCTATAAAACTGGAAATACGAAACGATACAAAATATAATTTTTAACGGGTAAGCTTAATAGTTTATTGCTAAAATAAATGCTATTGTGGCGGTTCTCAATGCACCGGTCGATAGTTGGCAGAACGCCAGAAATTCTGCCAGCTATAGTTAAGACGAGGTCTGTACGGATAGTGTTTTAGCTCTATTAAATACTGCCCCTGTCTATGAGAATTTAAATATAAATTGCTTTGGAATATGAGAGCCTTTAAACAAATAGCTCACTGAATGAACGCGAGAGATGAATGAAAGAGATGTTCGAAAGTTCGAACTAACCAAAAGCAAGAAAATCGTTAACATTTTCGAAGTTACAAAAGTTGGTTTACTGTGACGATGACTGACAAAGACATACAAAATGTAATGTAACGCTTCATGCCACGATTACAAACACTAAGGATACGCAACTCCGTACAATGTATTGAAAATAGTATACATTCTTGGAGCCTGATAGAGGATTTTGACGGAGGTACTATCTTTATTTCTAGACGTTTCGGGGCTTAAATTAGACAAATCAGTTTATTTACTATCGGTTTCCTTACTATTTAGGGCGTTCTATCAGCCGTTTTATTTAAGTGGCCAGTGGCTTATATACTTCCCCCGAACTTTCAACGTTCTGCGTCTAGTACAACAGTAACTTTTTTTTAATGATATTAATGGGGCAAGCGAGCTGACGGGTTACCTGATGGAAAGCAACTGCCGTCTCCCATGGACACTCGCGACATCCGAAGAGTCGCAAGTGCGTTGCCAGCCTCTATGGGCGAATAGGGAATGGCAAAAGGGTCTAATCCCTTATGAATTAAAGAATTTGGGCCACCGGTAAACTCACTCACTGCACGAAACACAGCACAACGCTGTTTCACGTCAGTTTTCTGTGGGGCCGTGATATTATTCCTATATATTATTTATTATTCCGGTCGAGCCGGCCCATTCGTGTCAAAGCATGGCTCTGTGACGGCAATGAGCATTCGTATTAGTACTTGAGATCTGAAAATGCTTCATTGGTACACGCCTCCACTGGGGCTCGAACCTGCACCCTCTCAAGTGCGAACTAAAGGTCTTACCCATTAGGCCACGGACGCCCGGAAAAGGCCTCATCAACTCGTAAGATAAAACAACTAGAACGATAATAACTAACACCACTTACATAAGTATATAAGATTGTAGCTAACAGCTATAACCAAAATATGAACAAAATTAGTCTGAAATGATTTTTAATTATATTTACTTATTTGTGTGTGACGGATAAACAGTCAAACTATCACATTCCTAATATAATATACGAAGCACACAAAGCCGCTAAAGTAGCTAGTATTAATAAAACAAGGTAAACCTTTATCAAAGGCTAAAAGACTAAGATGTTCTCCTTTTAAACTTTAATCTTATACGGCATACTGAGAGAATAGTTGAGTAGATGAATATTTTAATAACTCGCCGTTATTTTCGCCACGTCATACAACCTGATAAGTTTTGACGCGAAAATCTTTAGTATCACAAATTCTGGTATGTATATATTTTATATGGGTGTAAAAAGTAAGTTGTAATACTTAAATGTCTGTGACCCATACATTGTGTTTATGAAAGCAGCATACGCTAAAAGGATACAAGATTTTTTCTTTTGATGGGTACGTGCCACAGCGACACGAGTTTGTCTATACAAATCACATTTTTTTCCGATATATAAAATTTATCACATTTTCTGTAAACATGAATTATTGTTGTCCAAGTTTTTTATGTCCGATAGAGATTATAATTATGGTGCCAAAATAAAACTTAAATCGTCACTTTGATTGACGTCTCTTTTCTGTATGACACACTTAAGTCACGTATCTAGTTATCGCTATGACGTCACTTCTCCAGGGAGACATAAGAACGACGTCACATCTTAAATGAGACATAAAAATGACGTCACTTCTCCAAAGAGTCAAGTGTGACGTCACTTCGGTAAAGAGCCATATTGAATTAATTAACTACATCACCGTTAGCCCTATAGACGCTGGCATCGATCAGTGTTACGCTCCAAATACTTCCCCGTCAGGTCTTTGCCCGCATTTATATAGGACACTTTTTACTGTACGCAAATGGTTAGATATTATAGGTCATTAAGGTTCGTTTACAGTTATTCAATTTACAGAAAGCTAAGAAAAATTGTAAATGATGTTAATCGGAAATCAAAAATTTATGTTGTGTTTTGGCTTTCGTTTTTCATGTAAAGAAGAAATAATAAGTGATTTAAATAATAAGGAACACTTAAAATGCTTAAGAGAGAGCAAGACATAAATATCTTAAGTTTCGATCTATTTTTTTTTATTTGTATTTGTGCTGTCACAAATTATTAAAAAAGGAAATGAGCTGCGCCAAATTTTAAATCTGACGTGGATACAATAGGATATCGGGTATGCTACATTTTGTAGGTCATCATGACGTCATTTAAAGCTTTAAAAACTTTTACGCTAGTAGTTCATTTCATTAGAGCGTTTTTAGCACATCACAATTTCTGCAAATCGGAGAATGTAATTGAGGCTTTATTGCTTAATAATAAAACCGTCTCGTATAATTTTCGCTCGGTTTAATGTCTAATATCCGTGACACAGTTCACGCTGAAACTGAACAGTAAAATTACAGAGAGTAAAACTGTATAAGGTTGTATAGCGATAGCAAAATTGGTTCAGCGGTTTGAGCGTAAGACCCACTACACACCACCAACCGCCAGTTGTAAGTTCATTAATTTATCAACGCACATTTCAAACCATTAGACGGATCGGACTAATTTTTTAATGATATTTAGGGGGTAAGCACGCAGACGGGCTACCTGATTTTTTACCATGGACATTCGTGACATCCGAAGAGTCGCATGTACGTTGCCAGCCTTTGGAAGGGAATAGGGAATTATGTAGAATAGGGATAGGGGAATAGAGAATTTGGGCCACCGGTAAACTCTTTCACTGAACGAAATACAGCACAACGCCGTTTCACATTAGTTTTCTGTAAGGCCTTGGTTGTAAGGCTACAGCCTTGTTGGTTATGTACATAATATCGGAAAATGTCTCATAGGTACACGCCTCCATCCAGGTTTAAACCTGCACCCTCTGGAATGCGAACCAAAGGCCTTAACTACTAGGCCACGGAAGCTCTAAAATTTTATATACACGACATGAATGTAGACATCCGCTAAAAAAGTATATTAAAATTCTGCCCCTATTTATATATGGGTTAAAATAAGGGCTGACATTTTATACGATAACCAGCTTTTTCTAGCGTCTTCGCTCGAATTAAGAAGTATTTTCATACAAACTTTCAACCCCTATTTCACCATCTGGAAGTGAAATTTCATAAAAAGCTTAAACATGTATTTATTTATTTTGAATCAGCAGCTCAGAAACAAAATTTTAGGTCTCTAATTTAAGAAATGACGAAAATGCGTAGAAAAATTTATAGAAACTTTAACCTCCATTTCAAAATTAACACGTGTTTAGTTATTTTGAATCAGTAGCTCAGAAATAAAATTTCATGCCTTTAACTGAATAAATTACGAACTTTCATACACACTTTCAACCCCTATTTCACCCTCTTAGGGGTACAATTTTTAAAATTCCTTACATCGCGGGTGTCTACCCAAAAAAACAATCCTACTCACCAAATTTTATGGCGTATATATATTTGTATGAACTTTGAACTTATCATATTGAGCACCATATGGAGCTCACGTTTGGTCTTCACAACCGAACGTCACTCATAATCTATTTATTTATTTCGAGCACACCCTTTCTACGCGACGACATACATCAGGTTGATATGGGTACCGTTTTTTGGGTATACGTCCATCTTAATTCTATGACGTAACAGGGTTGTGCGTTGTTTTAACTGTTTATGTCTATAAATAAGTGATAAAAGTTATTGTTAGTCTCTTTTTAATTTGATAAAATTCTTTTAAATTGACATAATTAGAGTTTTGTTACCGAAAGACATAAAACGAAACCCTTATAGATTCGGCACGACTAACCTAATGTTTAGAGCGTCCGTAGCCTAATGGGTAAGACCTTTGGTTCGCACTCGAGAGGGTGCAGGTTCGAACCCGGATGGAGGCGTATACTAATTAAACATTTTCTGATCTCAAGTACATAATACGGATGCTCATTACCGTAGGAGAGCCATGGTTCGGCACGAATAGGTCGGCTCGACCGAAGTGACACCATGGCCTCACAGAAACCTGGCTTCGAACGGCATTGTGCTTTGTTTCGTTCAGTAATCCCCCTTATCCCTATTCCCATCTAAAGGTCGGCAACATACTTGCAACTTTTCGGATGTTACGAGTGTCCATGGGCGACGGTAGTTTCTTTCCATCGGGTAACCCGTCTTACCCCTAAATATCATAAAAAAACTATTTGTCCTTTTGTTAGTCACAGCCATTTTTTTTAAATACATCTGAACGCAGAAGTAATCAAAACGTAGCTTTGTGCCACGATTCGTCGTGAGGACTTCTTGTTGTATGCTCCGAATAAATCAATAGCAAAGTTCACAGAAATCGCCAAGTGTACAATATTAGTGCGCCTGGAAAATGTACCTGGAGACCAGGTTACTGTGGTTACCGAGTGGAAAATGTACCTGAAGACCAGGTTACTGTGGATACCGAGTGGGGGAGATAAATTATTCAGAAGCCTGGGGGTGACACTCAGCCGTACGCCAGTACATATTTATAGCGAGACCTCGACGTACGATATAACAGATCTCGCACCTGGTTGATGAGGCAGATGATTTACCAGAACTGCTCTTCAAAAAAGGCCACTCAGCATTATTGTACCTCAGAATTCATTTTGTCATTTTTCTTGCAAATATTCAAATTCAATGAATTTCAAATTGTGAATAAACTTTTTTATAAAACTATTCGATTTTTCAGAATGTATAAAAATGTGCAAAATTTAAATTAATCTTCCCAATCGTCCCTGGGATTCCACTTACATACGCTAGGAAACTGGAAATATTCCAGAGATGTGGAGTTTAACGACTATTTTCTGCAGGTAAATAATTTGTTTTTGCTCTACCTTGATGTTAGCTTATGACCCTTTAAATACTTATTTATTTTTTAACAAAATATTCGAATACTTTACCCTAGATCACATCAGTCTGGATTCATGTTAACTACTAGAAACCCTTGTGTTACTGATGTCAGACAACATTATTTAAGTTTTTTATTGAATGTTTCTGAATATTGAATATTTTTTGATTTGTCACGTTGGGGGATCCGAACACGCGACTAACAAATTAAACCACCACTCACTTAAGCCTTAAGCTGCAGCGGTCGTCCAATTTCTCATTTTCAAATTGGTTTTCCACTGTACAAGCAAAAAAATTACGTCACATTTTGTTAAAGTTCAAATATTTTAACCTCTACGTTTTACGAAAGACAAACTGAATTCAGATAACAAAGCAAAGTTTCTTTTGAATACATCCTTTGTTACATTTTAGATTCAAAACTACTTAGAATATTTACTATTCGAAACCATATGTTCCCTGTAACCTCCAGTGAGAATAGGACGTCAATGTCAGTACACAGTACGTAATTACAGACTGCACTAGACTTCGTTCTTGGAATACTTGTTGGGACTGTGGACTGACGCCTCACTTATAAATAATATTTTCCTTTTATAATAAACTACCTTATAAATACTTTCCTTTTTTAAAATAGGTTATTTTCCAAAGTTTTACTGGAAATTCAAAAATCGCGTAAAAATAATTATTTGTGAACTTGATATCTCCCAAAAAAAAACAAAAGTAGTCGAAGTTATTTCCCGTCTTTTCAACTCCATCAATGTGTGTCTATTGAGATCTAGAAGCTACTATATCTTTTAAACAAACCCAATATAAATAAAATAATTCATTAAATAGTTTTGACAACGTAAAACCTAGTTTAAGTCGTGGATAACTTAAACAGCGGGTTTTCTATTAACAACATTAAGCTAGAACGTTTTTCTTTCTCAAAAACCCCCAAAATAGATGGCAAACGATCGCATAAAACCTTAATGAAACTAATAAACAACTTTGTATCTTCTGAAGTAGAAACATAATATGTGCCTCAGAAATGTACTTTCAATAATAATTTATATATTTCCCCTTAAAACAACGCCATCAATACGTCTTTCAAGCTTTATACGCCTTACTCGAACCCATAAATACAGATTAGATACCGACACGGAAAAACTCTAAAACAAACAGGAAAAATAATGAAATTGCTTATAAATATACAAGGACAATCATTTTCAAGGACGGACAGGTTCATGAAAATATTTTCTTTTTATCATCATTGAACAAAAAACCTAATGTCGCTTGTATCGTGCCGCGTGCGCCTAACATTAAAAATTTCTAATCACGGCAAATTATTTTAGTTATAATTTCTATTTGATTCACAGCTGGGTTCCATTTATATCAGATTGTATTATCGGTCTCGTGTCCTTAAATAACACGCAAATCATGGCTACTACAAAAAGGGTTTTTAAATAGTAAAATAGATTTTAAGCAAAGATTCTGTGATTGTTTTTAATTTTTTGCATTTCTGCATGGTTAAACATGCCAATGTCAATGGAATATAACAATACAGAAAATGTCAGAACTGTGCCAAAAATCGGCAAAAAAATTACCTTTCAATAAAAAAAAACTTTCGGCACTGAAGTCATCTTAGTCCCAGTCACGCCCTGTCCTTACGGCGTAAATACAAATACAAATATATCAGAATATTGTAATTCAAGATCCTCGGAGTTTTCATTTAACAAACAAGGGGCCTTACAAAGGAATAAGTTTATTAAACATCTCCATTTTATTCTTTCATCTTGTTTGTCAATGGTAGATATGAAGAATAATTCCATCGAGCATATAATTAATAGAGTAGTAATGTGAGCCATCCGTCTCCGAAACTTATCCGTGTTTTGTTTTTTATTTATTTTTAAAAATTCTTTTTAAATAAGTTACAATAGATTGTAATGTTTACATTGGCTTACAATTACTTATGTATTTAAAACAATTAATGTTTATTAAATTAGGTTACAGACATATTATTGTTATTTTCCATCTTTGAGGTTAAAGATGGACCTGTGTGAGTTACTTACTCCGGTTTTTCTCGCCGGGTTAGTTCCCGAACCGGTGGTAGGCGCCGTAGTCTCGACGTTCAGAAAGAGAACTTAAAGTACTTATTTTGAATAAAAAGATTTTGATTTTGATTTTTTGGAACTGATAACCTTAGTGTTAGGGGGAAGGGGAAAATTTTATTGGTTCTTATGATGAAAATTTATGTTCAACATTAATGAAATTCACTTTTTACTTGCATTGTTTCCACTATATTTATAGTGAATACGGTGGAAACAAGTAAAAAGTGATTTTCATTAATGTTCTACATAATTGGGTCCTTTTATGTCAATTCCATGTAAGTCGTTTACTGAGTTTGACATAACTGGACCAAATTATATGAATCCACGATCTATATATGTCTCAACTTTTCTGATTGTGTAATTTTCATAATTCTATTGTACATTTATTATGTCCTATGTGAACTCACTGGTCTTAAAGTAATTAATCAAAAAATTAATAAAAAAGTATTAAATTTCATTTTAGTGACAAATTAAAGATACAATAGGTAGACTAATTTTGAGATAACTTGAAGAGGTAATATAATAATTTGAAGTCATTCAACTTGTCTCTGTTCTGAGCAACTTTAATTTCAAGGTCATGACCGAGTTACTATACTGTACAAAAATTTGTACCTGATACTTAAATCAAATAAATTGAATTCTTTGAAAGATGATTATCCTCATCACTCGCTATATTTCTATCTCAAAAAACCTGTTTTTTTCTTACGCAACAATCGAACCCATGACATTTCTAGCATGCATTGATCCACTACGTTCTCATGGAAAGTATTTCCTAACGAGTGAAACGTGCAGGTGGTTCCGAAATTCCGGATTGTTATGTAAATAGCGGGCGGCGATTTTTTAATACCAGTTTTATTTTTTCAAACGCGAACGGGCTCTGGGCGTTTCGTTTTACGACTATTTTTATATGAATTTACTGTCTATACAGTATTTATATTGTGGCAACAACTCTATTGTATGGCTTGATCACAAGCGCTATACCTTGCATTGAGTATGAGCGGGAAGCGGAGGGGGAGGGTTACCATGGTTACCGGGCACGCTACTCTGTCAGTTGGCCGTCAACGCTGACGGCAGTAATATTCTTACCCGTCCCACGTTCCTGAGGCGCGGTACAGATGTTGTGGTAAAGCTATACGATACTTTCGGTAAATAACTAATGGCTGTCACGCTCTAGTCCCCTTATGACCACGGCTGTTGCAACACGGCCGAAACGTCGACAAAAAAGTAAGTCGCGTTTAAGTCCCGATAAGATTAGTTTTAATTATAATGAAACGCGAAAGTTTAAAATATCAGATGTATGCTTTCTCTTATTACAAATCTAAGTAAATACTAAAGTAGCATACGAAATACGGAAGTAAATATAGTTACTAACATATATACTCACATAAAGTCATATATTAAGTTATAAATGAGAGAGAAAACACAAAATTAACACGAACACAAATTACACATCAAGTTCTAAGTAGATTAGCGGTCGCAGAATATACAACAAAATATCAAATTACACGCAAGCTAAATACAACCTTATTCCGTGACGGGAAAGATGAAAATGGAATGCGGGCGTATATTTCATAGAGCCCATCTATTATAACGATGTAGGCTTCGGACGCGTCGTCGGAAACCAATTATATCCCTTTATACCGTAGGCACCGGCACTATTGGGTCGGCTTCATAATAGTATAATCTCGGTCTCACAAAGTTGGCTTGGTTGAGTCACGAATTATTTTCTAAAATATCAGTTCACACCTTGCCTTAACTTGTGATTGTCTAAGATGTGAAAGAATACGAAGCACTGCTTTGACAATTTACTTTTTTATCCCTACTAGAGGTCGCACTCTGGTCAAAATTCGACCAGTAATATTTAAAAATATTAGGTTTTAGAAAGAGCTATAAAAACTATGATCTATCATATATTTCAATATATCATAATCACAGATTTCAATTTGGCATAAAGATCTCGTCATCAGGCCATTTTATAAAAACACAGAAGTCGACTATAACAATAGAATATTTCGTGTACGATTATCCTGTCCAGTCAAAATACTGTATTGTGCGTAGCGTTTTATTCATTAAAAATATGTAAGATAAAAGCATATTTTAAAAAAATATTGGTATCCCACGCTCCTCTTCCATATCAACTATAACTGGAAAAAAATTTCATTATTTTACATCTACGCGTCTTTCGTCAAAAGGGTTACAAAGTTTTCCGCTCGCGTATTAATATATAGATTGAACGCTGAGTTGCGTGTTAATGTGTACCGACCCTTATTCTAATAACCTAAAATCTCCACATTACTTACCTAATATAATGTGTTATGACTTATGAGCAATCTGAATTCGTAGCATTCTCTACGTTCTGCATAGCACTGCTACGGCGTAGAGCTACTACGACGTAGCGCCAGCTACGAGGCCACAATTCAAAGCAAAACATTCAAGTCAGAACAATATTTCAAGAATTTATGCACAAAACTGTTAAATGTTTCGTGAACTGTAATTGGTGGAAATGGAATATAAATGCAATGCTCATCCATAAAGTACGTCACACCAATTTCATGATTTTTATATTTGTTTCTGTAGTGATTGTATCTGAACAGAGTATCCAGTTTTTTACCTCAGCCCTAACTTCCCTATACCTATTCTAGTTAGATATCCCCTTGGCCTTTATTTAAAGGCCGGCAAGACATTTGCAAAGCTTCTGATGCTGATGGGAGATGTTGCTTTACATCTGGTGGGCAATTCTTAGGATGTGAGAAAAAGTTCACACTCGAAAAAAATATCGAATGTGAACTATTATGAGCGAAACACAGTTTGTTGTATTCTCAGCGCTTCACACTCGATATATTTCGTAAAAAGGATGAAATATTTCGATTGTGAAGTTCTGAGGATACAACAAACTGTGTTTCGCTCGCAAAAAGTTTACACTCGTAATTTTTTTCGAAGGTGAACTTTTTGTTACATCCTGACAATTGCCCCCCAGGTGTCCTGTCTGCACGTTTGTCTCCTAATTTTATAAAAAACTACAAGACTCTATCTAATTTTAGTCCTATCTAAGAATTAAAATGAATTCGTGTTTTTGTGAACTTATTTTTCAGCGTCCAATATAATCCAGCTTGTAGCGAGAGTAATGAAATGAATATTCTTTGAAAGAAAATTATGTTTTAAAATAAAACTTTATGAATATATGCAAAATGAGTAATAAAAGTTTGTGCTGCGTGTTTTATATTTATGCACACTTTAAATGTCGTAAAGACTTGAGTAAACACTATTATTATTATTATTATGAGTACTTATATTTTAAGAACTTGCAGTTCAAAACTGTGATATATTTTTAGTTTTAACTATGCATCTGTTTTGATTTCATTTAAATTACAAAAAAATGGTGAAGAGCGGATGATCCGCATATAGGAAGAAGGACACAAAAGTGCTGATTTCTCTTAACAAATGATGAAAAATGCCCTTAACAAGTATTACATCATACTTATATAGTTGTTCCCCGTAGCGCTACTCGCGGCTTAGTCCAATTAAAAAGTACCCTATGTGTTTATCCAGGATACTAGATAGGATCATGCCAAATTTGATCGAGATTGGTCCAGCCGTTCAAAGCGCACAGAAATAACAAACATACACACAAACTCCCACAGTTGCGCATTTATATTATTTTGACATAATTGTCAGCCAGTCAAAAAAAGTGTGATATTTGGATAGAATAGATCATCCTTATAATTTGTTACTATCGGACTAAATCTGTGTGCCCAATAGGGGCGGTGTTATAAGACTTAAAAAAAATGGATTAATGGTAAATAATTTTTATGGAAATATAGCGCTCTATATTTCCATTAAAAATCCATAAGTCCATTCTCCTTGTCTAATAATTAAAACTACTATAGCAAACGTACAAAGTCTAACTTTTTTAGCAATTAAATCTAAACTTAAGGAATCAGTAGCCGTTACTGAATCGAAGCACGTGCGAATATAAACTCTAACTACTTTACCGTACGTTCAATTTCGTTTGGTCCCCTCGGAAAGTTGGTCTAACGCGATAACCTTATCGATCAAAGTTTTCCGTTTCACCGAAAGACTTGAAAGAAATCCAAACT
>JAOTAV010004317.1:0-31226 GCA_026546445.1 Cyclargus thomasi | reverse complement strand
ATCTACGTATTTCTCATATGGAAATTTTACTATTTCTACGTAATTTTCTAATCTGGCCTACGCCTTTTTCAAAATCCAAGTTGGCAACACTGGCTTCTTTATTAAACTATGCCGAGTTTTCGCACTCACAATGATTGATTGTCATCAATAGCTGAAAACAAAAAGGATAGTTGCAAAAATTTGGAAATTACACTTTGTTTATAATAGTGAGTACGGATTTATGTTTTTATATAAACAAGTTAAGATTAAGTTAATAATTGTTATATTGATTGTATTTATCACTCATTTATTGTCAATGTCGTGCTTAATATCCTAAAAGTAAAATGGAAAGATTTGAAATCTAATACCTAATAAACATTATCCAACTGTTATCATAGTACAAATAGTTATTAATACTAAAGGTATGATGAATCGTTACCTTATCAGTTTAGTGAACAGTTTAAATATTTTATTCTACACACATACACAAATTCTACAGATCGCAAAATACATCGAAGTAGCTCCTAGTGAATATGATTTGATTTGGGTTTATGGAAGTCATGGAAGGTCTATCGCAAAACGAGAAAATCATCTGGAAATGTTGGGACGACAAGTCTCCACGCGATGTCGTCCGCGAGGCTGCGGCTAAGGGGACATACATTAACTTGGCCATAAAATATCTAATGACAAAGAATTCATGGAACGAAACAACAGCAAAGGACTGGTTTACAACTGAGGTTTGTGGTACAATTATGTCTTTAATACATTAAAATACAGTTGAATCTACTATAAAAAAATGTATACCCCATTGTTATAGGTAAAGGCCTGGACGGTTCAACTACTAGCCAGGAAACAAATATTCAAAGTGTTACATGTTCTCAATAAGTGTAGTATAAATGCCGAAGATCACCTGATGACCCTGGCCAAAGTAGCCACTGAAATAGATTACAGAGACTTCATAGTGGAACATCTCGAGAAACTCTCCAAAGACACCATTCAGCTGGATAGATGGACAGATTTTAAGAGACACTGGAATTTACTAAGACATTTAGAAAAGTCTTTTGAAGTGGATGGAACCTTTAAGCAGAATAAAGTTTTTGGAATAGCCAAGAACAGGGTCTTTGTTAATGAAAGTGAAATCAAAGCATTAACTATAGAAAAAATAGAGCAATACCCAGCTGATTGGAAGTGTAAAGTTGCAACTGTGCTATTTTTTGACACCTTTGGTAAGCTTTTCTTGTTTTATTATTCTTTATTATTTATAGTATAAAAAAGTTTTGATAGCTTCATTGAAAATACACTGGATTCTGTTTATTATGAGCAGCCACTAATTATGTTGTGATTAAACTATGTATGTATTTTGGTATTTATATTTAATTCCTTGTAAAATGTTGGATTTACTGACTCTGCCTAAAAGGACATTTTGTTTTTAAATACTGTAAATTATTACAAGTAGAGACAACCACAAATAAAAGACTAATTAGAAAAAAAGACAGCCAAGTGTGAGTTGGACAACTTTTAGTGTAACCACTTGTGATTGCCCTTAAAATGTTTAATTTGTTTTATTTTTATTATTTGTTATTATAACAGCAACAGTAATACAATTCAATTTTCTGGTGATGTTCGTGTCTTAGTATATTTACTATTTTTTAAGTACCTTATAGGTAAAAGTGGTAATAGTATACCACTTTTACCTATAAGGTACTTAAAAAATAGTTTATAGGACTCATATCCTTCAAATGGTGAATGCACATTTATTAAAGCCGAATGAGTTGATGTAATTTTTTCTTTGAATATGACAGCAAATGTTTGGAAGAATGGACAATTCGGCTCGGGCGAGAGTGTGCAAAGCTTTATTACATTTCATCATATATTGATTCTAATATCCCTACTTCTGGCGCAGCTGGCTAAAAATTAGTTTCCTTCACCGCATTTGGCTCGTTCGGTTCTGATGACACATCCATTACCATAAAAGCATTAGTTATTAACGAATAGAAATAATATAAGATACAAACATTATGTTACAGAATTTTCTCTTCTGGACTTTTGTACACCAATTCAAATGTGGAACTATTTAATAGAACAGAACAAAGCTATGGTTCTTGTCAGATGGATAAACATACAGATGTCTGAAGTCGTGAGAGACATGAATGCGAGGTACAATTTCTTTAACGGCGATAACTTTGTACAGAAACTTCTACACATTGACACCAAAGGTTTTCAGAGTGACGTTTTAGATACGCTTGATGAAATTTTCCGAAAATGGCCTATATCATCAGAGATGATAGCAAGTGTCTCCAAAAGCAAGCATTGTTTTGAATACACTAAAATGTGTATTTACGACACCTTGTCTTCTTACGGCATAATCGTCGACGAGGAAAAGAAAGATTTAATACAAATTATATCGAGACTGGTGAGGACCCAAAATTTGAGGATCATAGATGAAATATTTTCTGAATCTTGCGCCACGATAAGCAAACGAGAATTTTACCTCGAGCTAGCCAAATATTGTGTCAAAAATAAGTTGTATAGGATGCTGACTCTATGTTTCGAGGATCACATACGCGAAACAGATTTATCAAACGAAGAGCAAAGCGTCAGGGATTGCATAGAGCTCTGGCTCCTGTTCAAAAGCATCGAACGGACGAGCGACAGACAGAGTCACGTAGTACCCGTCTACAAAACGTGCCAACAAATCGCCCAAAACAACATTGACGAATACATCTCCTCCAATCCGTATCTCGTCCTCGGAATGATCCTTTTGGAGGATAACGCCGAGCTGTTCGATATATTCTCCAAGAACGAGTTTTTACAATTCAAAGATTTTAAGCTTCCAAACAAAAGATACGAGCACAAGTTGCCCCATCTGTTCAATATTTACAAGAAGTACAACACCAAGAGTCGCATGTACGAGCCCAAAGACGTCAACGTTTACCAACTTCTGTCTGGCTATCGAGGCCTGGACGTGTCGAAAATATTCGAGTTTCAAATCTTGAATATGAACACGAACAATTCGATACCGGATAAGACCGATCGACGTAGCCTGGGCAGCCTCATAGCTCACGAAGTGGATGTCCGAGACATCAAACCTCTGACGCAGCGCGGCTTCGACATGCCGGACTTTGACAACGAGAAGCTCATAAAGAGGTACGGGTACGAAGCGAAGCTGAATCACATCTACTACCTGAAGCAGTACCGCCCCTGTAACGCGAGCCAAGCTTTCGTCTCTCAACAGTACTCGACCTACAATCGGCTTCAGGAAAAAAGCGTGAAAAGCGCCTGTTGCGAGGCGCACGCTTTGGCTCTGCTCAACTGGTACGACCCGGCCATGGCCGCCTGCTGCATATCGTTTGTCGCAATGATCGGCTGCAACCCCACACGATGCCGGGTCCACATGTCGGCCGCTAACATGATCAAATCCCATCTGATGCGGAAGGGAATCCCAGAGAACGAGGCGAACAAGATAATCGGCGATCTCATGTCACAGCTCATACAGAGCAACGACAGCGCCGCCAAGATTATTCTGGAAAATCTAGAGGATATAACCATGGCGAAGCTCAAAGATATGAAGGAGAACGACAACTACGACATGTCGATCGTTCTGTACGAATCGCAGACGATGGTGAAATTCGCTATGCTGCACAATTTACCACTTCCAGAGAAGCAATTGAGAGCATTCGTGAAAGAGAATTCCTGGTTCAATTTCCTTCTCTTCGGTGACGTGTTTCGATACCCTCTGAATCAGATGTTGCAGCTCTCGCAGGAGTTCGAGAAGAGATCGTACGCTGAGCACTTGAAGTATATCATGATTCACAAAACTGTCGAGGATGATAAGGATCAGAAATCTGCGTCTAGCAATGGCCATAGAAAACTATCGAGATTGAGCTCTGGAGAAGTCGTAAGTAGAAATTTTGTTATGTGATGTTTAGCTAATTAAAATAAAATTTAATTAACTGCTCATTTTTTCAATTCAAAGCACGTGATAAAATACAATACGGTCGCTTTAAAGGTTGCAAAATTAAGTTTGCCCTATGAGATCACCGCACAAGATATACATGATAGCGGCACAGTGGCTAACACGTCACATCACGCCATGGGAAATAGCATTTACTTAGCTGTCCATTAGTGCAGTATATGACAAACAATTTCATATAAAAATATTTAGGCGTGTCGCGTTCGCTTTACAGAACATAATGGTCTTTCATTAAATGCTATTGATCTTACACAGCTAAAACCATTACGGTTTCAGTTATGTCGGGATAGTTCAAATCAGTTATACGCGCGGCCCTATGTGTGCGTGTATTTGCTAATATACAACTTCTGTTGTTCTGGTAGTAACGTAGCAGGCGTCGTCTGAGTAAAATGAACGAAAGTTCACAAAGTGCATACATATAAAGCTGCGCGCACAACTGAGTTGAATTGGCTACAGAAAAAACGATATTTCAGAGCCCGACGCAAAGTATAACGGAGTGGCGGGGGGCGTGGCCGGGACGGGAGCTGTGGGAGGTGGCGGCGGCGTGTCACGGACCGGAGGACCCGCCTGCTGCCCTGCTACGCGCCGCACATACATACCGAGAGCCGCTGCTCGTGCTGCTGGCCAGCTGCTACGAGGTGAGTATATTTCAACTCAGTTGTGCGCGTTGCCCTATGTGGGCGTGCGCTTGTAATAAACAACTTTCATGGGGCAGTGACGCGGCAGGCGTTGCGTCGTCCGAGTAAACAAGTCTTATCCACAAATAGGGCCGCGCTATCTGCAGCACGAAAGTTTTGTTTATAAGATGAAATAATATATTTTCAGCCTAACGCGATAGACACACTATGGGCCCAGTGGATTCTGTCGGGCATCGAACTGAGAGTCCACAGTCGGGAGGCGCTGCTAGCGGAGATATCGCAGTTGTCGTCAGTGAGGTTGCTGCAAAGAATAGCTGAAGTGTGCCTGCTAGAGGGATACTTGTCCACGCTGCACGAATCTATACTTATATTTATGCAGGTAAAATAAAAAAAGCAAATGGTAATTTCAATGCTCACTCCTACAGTGGGATCTTAGGGTATTGAAAGACAATAGACTTCATACTTTGTTAAAAACTCTCTTTTTGACACGCAAAACGTATTATATCTGTTTTTCACTGCATATAAAAAAAATAACTAATTTTCAGGATAGTCCCCTAGTATTGCTGACCTCATTTCTACACCGTTGCGTAAATCTTCGTACGTTCGACAACGAGACACGAAAACACCTCACTAGCTTCATCAATTACTACCAGCGCAAATACAGTATGGACACAAATGGATTCTCGTGGGATCTGTCTAAGGAATCTCTCCAAAATATTGCCGTCTCACTCATCAAAATCGCTCTAGAACACTGCTTTGATAGTGCATATCATCAGAGAGAACTGCTCAAATGTTTAAAAGATGTCAGTTTTGAAAAGGATCTTGTTGGTGAGGTTTGATTAATATTTATGATTTAAGGCATAACACAGGCACTACTACATCCATTAAATACTTTATTACTACAAAATTTCTACAATCATACATAGACTGCCAAATTATTGGTTTTTTAGTATTTGTGTAAAATAATCTTAGAGAAGTAATAAAAACATTCAGTGAAATCCTATTGCGTACCCACACGCACTCAGTATCACGAATGCGTGTACGTGTGCAATGTGCGTACTTATCATCCTTGAAACAAAACACAATGGTATTTTTTATTTATTTTTATTAATTATTCGTTTCTTTACAGTTCCATCTCCAAACTTTTCAACTACATACGACATAGTAGAGATATCGATGAAGACGTCTTTAGTCGTAAACATATCGAGAATGATGGCTGACGACGGAACCAAATATCTACAGGAGTGTATTGAAAAATATACGTCCAACGCTGAGTATGGTGTAGCCATTGATATAGCTAAGCTAGCTAACTTGCCAGTTGACGAGATTCTTATAACAGAATGGAGCAGGAAGTTCAGTAAAGTGAAAGAAGATACAGCTCTAGCCGAAGACGATATGCAGGAAAAGAATTTCACGCTATTCCTAGCTCAAGCCAGCGAAGCGTTTAAAGAAGCGGGAGTTTCTTTCGCGAACGCCACAGATTTTCTTCTCAAGATTGCCAAGTCTATCACCGATGACGCTCAAAAGTTCTACGCGTATAGAATCATAGTGAACTGGTTTACAGAAAACCACGAGTATGGGGAAAAGAGAGAGAGGATTGAACATAACATGTGGGATTCTTATTTCGTTTCTTCGGAGTGTGACTTGTTCCTTGGTGATGCACAATCTACTCTCTTCTATGTGATAAACAATCAGAAGCCGTTTGAAAACAAACAAACAGACAATACTTTTACGATGTCATTGCAAGAAATAGAAGTCGAGTCGGACATAATGAATATCGAAACTGTTATTGTATTAGAAAAAACTGACGATATTAATAGTTTCCGTAGAGCTGTGAACCGTTTGCTCGAATTGAAACTTGTAGTAGAAGCGTTTAGGTTGTCCGCTTTATATAAAATATCCGAATGCGAGTACAGACCGCTTGTTTGTCCCGTACAGATAATGCGGACCTGTCTAAAGTTAGCAGAAGGTAGTTTATCTCCGTACGAGCTACCGGCCGATATGCGCCTCGTCATTTCTTCACCGAAGCTCCAGAATAAATTGTCAGGTATGTTTGGTTTACTTTGGTGAAATATTTATTATCCGAGATCGCTATTAGCATATTGTCGTTTATATATACTTCAATTACTTGATAGACGCGAAAGGAAGTAAGCACGGGGTGACTATCACTACTAAAATAGTAATTAGTTTCTATTGTAATTCACCAGGCTCACAATCGGAGACGAGTTTCGAGGAGCTGGTGGTGATAGCGGGGTGTGAGGGGGAGGCGGGAGCGCTGGCGGCGCGACACGACGCCGACACGCTCGCCACTATAGACGCGCTCGCCGTACGGACCGGCTTCGCGCCGGCTAAACAGGTGATGATGATGAGGAGCTGGCGGGTGGGCGAGTGAAGTGGGCCCTCCATATCCCCCGCCCAGTACATGTCTGTGGTACACTTTACGAAAAAACTATAAGAGCCTTAGGTTTGTTCTTTAGCATAGTAATTTGGGTGTTTTTACAGATAAGATGGTAATAATATTATGAATACTAATAAAAAATAAACAAAATTAATATTGTACTACTAGCGCCATCTATGAGTTGCGATGTTCAACTGTAAATTTAAACTTAACAGTAGCACATCTTAGATGATAGATGGCGTTAGTAGTACAATATTAATTTTATTTTTTTGATTAATATCTATAATCATTGTTTAGTTAAACGATCTGAGTAAACAGAACCGTAAAATTATATTTAAAAAATATGTCACAGTTATGGAATGCTTCGAAAAACCCAATGTCATAGCATTTTAAAAATTTCGCGAGCCCCTTAAGAAGCTGCGCTTTTTCGCTAGTTTTTAAACACCAACATTATTACATGCAGGTCGCCAGCTACTTTCGTATCGGTCTTCAAATCGGCTGGGATTATCTGTCGGTGCTCAAGAATCAGACCAGACCACTGGACTTTATCAACCTAGTCAGCGGACGGGCACGTATGAACCTCGCTAATCTTGTCTTCAGAACATTCAATGTTCCGTCAAAGCAGGTATGTAATGTAATGCTATAATAGACACAATGACTAGATAACTGATTATTTTTAGTTTCTTAAATCTATAGTAAAATATGTAGAAAAATTATGAAACGTACAATGTCGAAACGATGTTGTGTTTTTAACATGCGGCTTTTGTAACGTACCATACAGGGTCAAAACTATGATTACTATAACGTATTATATAAATGTTTTTTAAAATATTATATTACATCACGGTATTGTGGCGGTATCAACATTAAGCGGAATAATCCTGCATCGTGTGATTGAAATTTTTGAATTATAACGGTATATATACGACAGCTGATATCACGCGGGCTTCGACCTGACCGAGTATAACCTCTCGGTAGGAAGATCTTCCTTTGGGCCTCCACGCCCATCCCCACAGTATATTGTTCTTATTGAATCTGGGAGGAACGAAGGCATCAGGCGTGAATTTGTACAACATACAAAATGTAACGACTTATATTTTTAACCAACTTCCAAAAACGAGGAGGTTATATGTTCGGCTGTGGATATATTGTTTTTTATGTTTTTCTTCATCATATTATGTCGTCTAATTTTAAGGCGGATTTCAGCGTCAGATTTTTAAGTTATGTAATTCATTCGTTATATTTAAAAGATTTAGATTTAAGTTTTTTGTAATAACTATTGTTTCAAGGCCGACTTATGAAATGATAACTGGCGTTTAAATAAAGAAAAAAAAATATCATGGTTTATTAGTACACCACTTACACCAATAGTTATAATTTTTTTTTTCTTACAGATCGCAGAATACCTATGCCGAGAGTTAGTCGCAGCGATCATCTCACCACATCTAGTAAAAACCTCGACCTTTCGACAAAAAGAACACTTCCAGTACACACTCTGGGGCTACGTGCTCGATTCCGACATGGAAATATTCCTAAACATGCGCCCAGACTCCTGCAGTCACATCGGAAGACTGATTCTCGACCATCTAATGGCATTCCAGAAGATATACAAAGTTACCAACCCGACGCAGAACGAAAACGTCTTAGACGATAGCAATTTAGACGTTGAAACGCTTATAGACGAGGAATATCAGAATATAGAAGGCGACGAGATCGAATCTATACTCACCGAGGAGGGTACTCTTATGTCGGCTGAAACGGAGTCCGTGTATTCCGTGGCGTCGCTTTACGCCGGTAACAAGCAGTCCAGAGAGTCGAGGAGGAATCTCTTCGACGTGATAACGAAAAGCAACGTCCACATACGATATGAAATCAAATCTAACATCAGGAAGATAACGAAAGGCGCTAAGTTGTCTACAAAGCAGGTATGTTATAGTTTTAAATCTTATTTTTTTTTCGTTTACCAGCATAATTAATTGGCGTTTTTATTATCTATTTTTCATTAAACCTTTAGGGTTCCATACCCGGGTGGTGAAGACGGCATCCTATTACTAAGATTTCAATCTCTCCAGGCTGTATCTGATTAACCGAAAATATTCACACTTCAAGCTAGCAATTATATGTTGTATTTCTTTTTCGGTCATTACAAAATGCCCTATTAAAATACCATATTTGAGGAAGGCTCTCATATAACAGACGTGATTTTTTACCCTTTTTTGTAGGACAGAACGTTGTCCTTTTGCCCGAGATACACGAGGCTAGTTTCTAAAGACAAGACAGCAAGAACTGTCTTGGTTAGTTGACACTGCCCTGTCAACGAATTTTCATATACTATAAATTAAGCAAGTTATATATAGCATACAAGAAGCCAGATAATAAAAGCTAGCTTGAAACCTGGCGTCGTGTATTCCAGGTATATTTTGCATACTCAACTCCACCCAGTTCACGTTCTTTTATGATGGCTGTAAACTCTCGCCGAGCTCTCGGGCGAGAGTCTTATGGCAAGAATCTCGCAAGAGGCTTATGGGCGAGAGGAGACGAGTGCACCCATTTCAGGCGTTCGCGCTGTGTCTCGGCGAGAGTGTACACCCGCTATTACGATTTCAGGTGAATATAATCTGCATCGAGTTGTTGGTTGTGGCGCACGAGTGTTTTACGTCGGCGTGCGACACGGAGGGCGTGGCTGTGGCGCTGAGGTCAGCGCAGGCGCTCGCGGCGCGGCTGCTGGCGGCGCGCTCCTGGCGGCTTATGGTGCGCCTTCTTACCGGCCTAGCGAGATACACAGAGTGCGCGTACATCTTGCAGGTAAGCTTGCGAGGCGACTATATGCTCAAAAAATATTGCTGTATAAAGTATAACGCAATCAGTTAAAGCTAGCATATTAGATTTTATGCGCAAACAAATACTTTACGTTTTATTGCACTACCATGTGTCGTGACTCATGTAAGCGCTCACCCTAAATGTCGTAAGCATAAATTTTTGTTAAAAAAAGGTTTTATTTTTTCCAGGCGCTTCGCGAGAACCACCAGTTCGAGTTTCTACTCGGCCAGTTTGACTACATGTTAGGCCAGCAACAGGACAAGATCACAGAGTTTAAACACGGCCTACTCGATTTCCTGAAGACGCACTGTCCCGGCGACACCGATACCTACATCATGGTCGCCCTACACTTCAATATGTACGCCGAAGCCGCCAACGTTAAGAAAAAACAAGCACTCGCCTTAATCAATGACTTAGAAAAAATGGCGGGGGAAAAGGCATCGCCGAAGAAATCTAATCAGCAAGTATGGCTGCAAATTCACGATAACGTGCCGACTCGGACGCTGCTAGAGACGGCCCTTAACCACTGTACGGATGCTGCGGAGTTGTATCTCCAAGGCGGATGTACTGGCTTCGCTGGCGAGATGGCGATGTTGGCTCAGCAGATCGCGCTACAGATGTCGCTACTGAACGCCTCGCCTACGAGACTCATATTGAACAGGACGACCGGACAACTGTATACCCTGATTAGTGAATATTTAAGGTAATAAAAATCTCAGAAACCATAAGTGCTCAGGAGATTCAAATTTTAAATGCGGGTTAAAAAACTAAGGCGCTCCGACGACGAGATTTTGTGAAATTCAACCCCCTAAGGCACCCCCAAACCGCATATATCCGCGGCAAAACTCGTAATGAAAACGATATCACGATGTGAATTCGCAGTTTTGTTTCGGAGCCTTAAGGTTGAAAGTTTTTAGAGACACTTCAATGCTAGGAGCTTAAAATTTTGCATGCGGGTTCTTTATAGAATTTTCTTCTTTTAATAGGCATTGAGTTTAGTTACAAAATAGCAAAACAACTATATACGGCACCCAGCAATTAAATATTACACACCGACCTTAGAAAAGAGACTTTCGGCTTCGTAAGCGTCTGTGTCGTACGAAATACAACTGTCCGGTAACTGTTAGGAGTTGTTAAAACAATCATGATTTGGTCCCTTTGATATAATTTTTTTATTATTTGTATAAAATATACCGATTACCTAAGGTTGATGTGCAATATTTATCGCCGGGCACTGTAACAAGGTAGAGTGTAGACTTTATCGTGGGCGACACCTAGTATAGTTAAACTCAATCGTGCGCGCAGCCCTATGTGTAGGTAAACCGTGTTTACTCGGACGACGCCTACCACGTGACTGCCACACGAATGAATATTGTGTATTAAAATACGCACGAAAAGTGCTGCGCGCACAACTGAGTTGAACTATCTGTAATACTAACTGTTGCCCGCGACAACGACCGAGAGAACATTTATAAATAATCCCGCTTTTAAAAAATTGTTTGATTATTAATCGGCTCCTACTGGTTACTTAGCTTTTGCCCCCGGCTTCGTTTGCCTGAAATCCGAAAAATGGTAAAATTTTATTTTTTCCAAAATGGGATGTTTTTTCAAAACCAAAAGTAGGTAAGGACAGCTTTCCTCGAGACGTGAATTAACCAACCAAATTTTTCAATTCCGGCCAGTAGTTTTTGAGATTAGCGCGTTCAAACAAACAAATAAACTCTTCAGCTTTATATTATTAGTTTAACTTTATATTTTTATTGTATCTTTCAGTTTCATGGAGGGTCTAGTTGCTGGCGCGAGTCACAGCGCGGCGTGGCGCGAGTTGTCGTACCGGCGCGCCCTCACTAACGACCAGCGATATATCCGCGACTGCGTCACATATAGACCCGATGTCGCCGCTTACTTCCTCGACAGGTTAGTCACTAAACATGGACGATGGTGGTGTACCATCGAAGACATTCCTAGCCAGTTGACCGTGCTTCGTTTGGTCGGAAATCGAGATATGACATTCTGTGTAAGGTCGATTGTCCACCAACACCGTCAACCGGGAACGAGAATATTGCGGCCGGATAAAATGCAGCTTTAGGACTCAATGTCCTTAAGCTGCATTTTATCCGGCACAACAGGTTTCATTTTCCTCTATGCCTTTAATGACGGGGACGTTATGGACGATAGAGCATTGTCGCTAAAAAATGAAACTTATAGCCTAGATCATAAAGTTGCATTTTATAGGACCGGCGTAATCTCGTTCTTGGTTGACGGTTTTGGTGGACAAATGGCGTGATAGGTTTGACATAACGCGAAATGAAATATGAATAAATTTCTCTGAGCCTGAGAGTACAATAGACGTCGACTGTATAAACCGAAAGCTGGTAGCAATTTTTTAGTAGGTATTTGAGGCAAGCTGAAATCCTGTATTAAAATTTTAATTGCCACAAATAAATCTTTTATAGTTTGCAAGTAATTTTCACAAATTATTTTTGCACTCGCCTGGCAATGTTAAAGCCCCCCACTTAATCATCTGGTTTATCATTTTTTCTGCTCTTAAAATATTTAACTACAACATATAAAATACATATTGCCTCCAATACATTTTTAGATTTTTTTTTACTTTAGGTAAAATGTAGCGCAGGCCCCACTTCCATCAGCTAGGACTGAAGTACCGTATTGAGGTGTAACAAGAGATTTATATGACAAGGTTTCAGCTTGCCTCAAATATCTACTCAAAATTTGCTATCAGCTCTTAGATTAACCGAACGACCGGTCATCCGAACTCCCTTTACGTAGTGTAGCATTAGTAAATAACTTAATAATAGCGTTTAGTTGCAAATATGTACTGCATTTTTTTGTTTTTTTTTTTTTTTTAATTGGTATTAATCAGTTATAATTAGGAAACTTCGCGTGTCTTTGTGGCTTTTATTCAACCGCGCATAAATTATTATGTATGGCTATGTAAAATATCAATACTGTTCAATTATCCGAAAAAAAACGGTTTTCCGAAAACCCATGTCCCCCGATTACTTCCGATAATCGACGCTCTATTTTATATTTAACTAAAATTGAAAATAATTTTTAATACATTCTGTCTTGTCTCAGATACAATTCGGAGAAGAATAAAACGCCGCAGTCAAAGGCAGCCATGACAGACCTACGATCTCTACTCAGATGACGAAGAGACGCTTAGCCGTTAACGATCTCAACATAGCCGCTTATTTATAAAAATATCTACATTATAGTCGGGTTTTAGTCATAGGAAACCGTAAAGTGGAGAAGAGAAAGAAGTATAACTTTTAATATTTGGATGGTTTTTACTTGTAATTTGTGCCGTCACACTCTCACAACTTAACGGGTAACATAAAATTCGTGTGACGTACTTTATATATGGCCCCTGAGAGACATCAGGTGAAACAGAAAAGTTCGACTTGGATATTTTTATAATAAGCGGCTGTTATTATAAATGTATATTAGTTAAGAATATTATCCAAAGCGAATATTTTTATCATGTTATTTCTATATTAAAAATGTATTATGGGCTGGATTATGTCTTTTGAATTGTTATTTTTTTATTACTGTGATATCTAAATTGACTGAAAAGATGTATTTTTATAGCTTTGTAGATTTTAATAAATGACTATTATATTATGAATGAATGGTATTTCTTTACTTCTATCAACGATATAAAACTAAAACTATATTTTAAAAACAGGATAAAGGAATGAAACTATATACGTTTATATATTTTTTTATTTATAAATAAAATATGAACCCAACACAAGAATATAGTACATGATAAAGAGAGAAAATCTAAAGCCCTAATTTAGGGTACAGGTGAAAAGAACATCAGTCCTTCTAATACTCAAATACACAATTAAGTAACGCATAATACCGATCTGATATAAAAAAATATTATAAAAATATCAACTATAAAATCAGTGTTGAGTACAATAGTCGAGTCTAAAATGGTTGATCCCTGTTTTTACCCGACTGCGCCAGGAGGGTCATGTTTTTCGAGAACATGTATGTATGTATAATTGTTTTACACTCTCTGCCACCTCAGCGGCTGCTGGATTTTAGCTTGAGAGTTGTTAGATCCGTATGTTCCGTAAGAGTGATACTATTTAAAAAAAAAGATGAAGTTTTGGCGCCTAATTCGAATATTGCATTGTTTAAATTGCAACGGTTTCTGCAATCGGGTTTTTTGTTTTTGGACACTTCTTAAATAAAATTACTAGTAATGGCGATAGTCAGCGGCTGTACAAAGCGTCTTTAATTTCTTTTTTTTCTACATAAATTATGAAACAGAATTTTTTACGGTTTATACCTTTGTATGTTCACTGGTTAAAAATTGTAAATTCGCCATCACTACCAAAGGGAAAAGGTAAAAGAGACAAAAGTTAAAAAAATAAAATACTATACAAATGCGAGTATTCAACTGAACAACGATGAGATTCCTAAACAGTATAATTATATTAAGCCTCTCACTAATAAAAATATCTACTTTCTTGAAAACTAAGGATCTGTTTTAACACTTCCTGACAAATGTCGGATAGGCTATCCACAATTTTTTTTCACATCATTAAGCGGTGAAAAGGCCGTAAAATATTGTGAAAGGTCACAATAAGTCATTGTATAGTTATACATTTAAAATTTTTTAAAATTGTTTTTTAATATAAATATAATAAAATGAAGGGGAAACGAGCAAGGACACTCGCAACATAAGCGTTGCAAGTGCATTGCCGGCCTTTAAGTGTAGATAGTTTTATTAATGAGAGAAACCCTTATAATAAACGAATATTAAATAACTAAGATTCACATTTTTTTCATATCTAACGTTTTCTCATTTAAGTTAGTGTAATATCTTAAACACTTGCGTAAAAGCTACTTTACAAGTATTGTTATAGTATTCATAAAGGCATTTTTTTCGCAATAAAATACATAAACAAGGATCTATCCTTGTCGAAAATACTATTTAGGCACCAAACATTTAGGATTATAGTTACGTAGTAATAAAATACAATGTGTAATTAATATTATTGGAATGTAAAAGCCTAAAGCCTGACATAGTGCTCTTTGAGGTCTTATTTGAAGATTTAGCAACTCAATTTGCTAAATTTGAAGAAAAATTACGTTCTAGCAACATAATAGGTAAAAAATATAATCTTCCCTACCGTACCTTATTAGTTGCTCCCGAAGTGTTTTGGGTTTACATGAATGTTAGTGTAAATACAAGAACAATATTAAAATGCATGCTGTGACAGAAATATTAGAAAAAAGGAAAATTCAGTCAACTGAACATAGTTTTCTTCGACATAGTTTTGCCAGTCTTCTAAGTTTGTACAATCAGAGAAGTTGAAAGAGATACAGATTACGGATTTAAGTAATTTAGTCGGGTTATGTCAAACCCAGCCGACAGATACTCACATAGCCGACTCACACAGACATATTTCGACCAAATGACGTAGGTCCGTCAACTGGATTTCTTTCAATTTCCCCCATTCCATAAAATCACCGCTAGATTTGGTTAAAATAGGAATACATATATTATATGCGTAAATATAAATGTTTCAAATCATTCTTAACGAATTCTCGGTGCAGCATTATTCTATAATACATTGTAGAGATGATATAATTTACTGCAATAATTTTTATATGATGTTGTGTCCACGAAGTAAGTTATGTAAAGACACGCTGCCGTCCTCAAGCTAAAATGCCGCTATGTACATAAAGTACTTTTTGAGTTATGAGGTACTTCATAACGGCAATATTAATTTTAAAAACTCGATAGTCATGTAACGACACGTCGATAGAGCTTTTTCTTCTGGTTACGATGGCATAAAAATGTCAAAAACGACTAGATGTTGGTTAAAGACATTTAAGCTTGAGGACGGCAGCATAGTCATTAAAATTCAAGTATTTTTTAAAAATTACTTGTAAAAAAATTTAAACGGCGAAAAATAATGTCTTAGATATACAAAATTTGTAGGACTGAAATAATTGACCTGCTACGTTTCAAGTCACTAACTGTATGTGTATAATTAATATGTAATTGTACTTAATATATCTTAAACATTCTAAATTTTAAATGATATTGAGAAACCAATTGCTTTTAATTGAGCAGTCAGCCTCGTATCCACTAGGGCTCTATAGGTAATGTCATGTTACCCAACAATTTTTTAGGTCTGCGGGAGAAAAATAAGACCCCAACGCTCTAGACTAAAAAAAAAATAAACAATTCGGAGTTGTCGTTTCTTGAATAGAGCCTAACATACGATAATCATAATGGCTTCTCAGAGTTCTAATTCCAGAGTTCAAAATTTTAATATTCTTCGGGAGTATTCGCTGGGTGAAATGTGCGCACAGCGCGCATGCTAGCAAAAAAGAAACACGGCAACCGGCGACAGCCTATTGTCAATTTTTCATATGTCAGGCGGCCGTTTGACATCTCATGTCACGTTTACGTTTATACGTTTCGTCCGTTATTTTGACACGCACCCAGCGAAGACAATCAGCCTAGCGGATACGCGGCTTTAGAGTTAAACTCGCTACAGAGTACACGCATCGCAAAATAAATGAACGTTTTCAACGTTCTAAACTATTTACAGCCGATTCCATACACTCATCACAGTCTTCAATAATTACATTTACCGAGCATTTCTCCTTAGCCTAAACTATTTACAATATACGTATTTACAAATCTTTGATAAACAATTTAATCTAGCCAACGTTATATAATTTATTAATTATCTAAATCCTAATTCCTATCTAGAAATGATTCGCTTGGTCTCTAATGCCCGTACGAAAAGTCGAACGACGAAGTACGAAAAAATCTATATTTATTACGGTTAATATTTTCGTATAAGTATATAGATTACGTATAATCAAAAATAAGTTCACATAAGTGAATCTATCGTCGAGTTTTTTAAGTAGGTACATACTAACAGTTTAAATCTAACAGACTTTTTAAATGAAGTCATCAATTGGTTAAAAGTTTGCAGAAATAACAATGTAAGTAGTGCTGAGCGCCATCTATCCGCGCCCTGTCGAACTTACTACATGACGTAACGAACCGTTTGTTACAAAAAAAATCCTTTCCAGCTTATTACTATGTCTTGATTACCTACTATGATATTGGTGTGTTGTTTTCGGAGTGATTTGGTGTTAAGATGTTTTATACTTAGCTATGTTGTACTTTAATTGTGTTTGGTTAACTTTATACTATTTGGGTTAATTTTGCCTAATTATTACAAAAATATTAATCGCATCTTATTATGACTTACATAACGAAATAATACAATATACAAACCATATGATAAATTCATGACACGACCACAATGCTCAGAAGGAAATTGCTCTAAACCTACTCGTCAATATAAAGTTGGTCTCAAGCTACGAATAATGAAAACTAAAGAAACATAACTCCATACTATTGCCGTTCTAAATTTGGTTTCATTCGGACTGTAATCTAATGTCAGCTCGACACCTGGCAATCTTCGTGGAACTTCTTTTTTTACGAGAGTTATTCTTCCGTAGTTTTTATAATTCGTCGAACTGAGGCAACGAAGTCTATTTAATAATTTAATGTATTATTATTATGTTATTTCATACGCTAACTGATCAACATTTGTCTGCTTTACTAATTACTGTGCTAAGAGTTAATTACACCGCGATTTGAATTTTCGTCCGGTCCCGCGCAATTTTTTTGCGGTGTACTTTTTTAAACGCTTTCCACGTTCCAACATTCTTATTTTAAAAACTTAACGTCTCTTCACACGATATGCGTGACGCGGTATGCGTGTCGCTCTTCCAGCACTGTCTGTATGGTCCGGTGCACGTTCTCCGGCAGGTGGTCTAGCAGCATTCGCGGCATCACCACTAATTCCATGAAGTCCTCAGGGCACGCCCACCGCATCTCGTACGTTGGCTCCTGCGTGCGCACTTTTCTGTTAAAAAAAAAATTATTTAATTAACGAGCAATAGCCACAAAGGTATATTAAGTCCTGAAATCGAATTTTGAATTAATTTCAAACATATTATATATAAATAGTATAACAATCTAGAAACATTTTTTTTACCTTTCTTCCTCAGTCTCACTTCAGAAAGACATGAAAAATTATAAACATTTGAGTACCCTACTCTAGTCTAGATTGTAGAAAATAAAGTTGTAACACTTGTCGCTCTGAATATAGCATACAATTAGCCTATTTAAAATTGGCACTGGCCACTGGAATACATGAATAAACTTAGCTAGATAAGAATCTACTATGTGAACTGGTCTACGTTCGATACACAAACGTTTGCGTTAGTGGGCGTTACGCCGTGTTTTGCCGTATGAGTAAGTTTACCGGAGGCCCAACTCTCTGAACCTTATGCCCTATTCCTATTCTCATAATAGGAATAGGGCATAAGGTTCTGACAGCCCACGGCAAAATCGTGTATCTTTTTCCCGTGTGACACACGCCTTACACAGACATAATACATGTATATTATACAGATTGTTCAACTTGGTTGTGCGCGCGGCTCTACGTGTGCGCTTGTAATTTATACCCAACTTTAATTCGTGTGGCAGTGACGCCGCAGGCTCCGTCCGTATAAACACAAGGCTTACCCACACATAGGGCCGTGCGCATAATTGAGATGAACTACATATAACTTACTTCTCAATACCCATGCGCTTCCGCCGCATAATGTGTAGTATGCGGCCGGGCGTGAAGAGACGCGCGGACGAGAAACGCCGCGCGAACACATTCCGCGACAACAGCGCCGCCTCCTGTAACGTCACGTTTACAACGAAACTCAGTAAGGGAAAATAACTTTACGCTGACTAATAATATTTCATTTAAACTATTTTTTCCTATAATTTTATTGTTAGGAATGAAACCATCTCTTAATCGTTCTAAAATAGCTCTGAGCGGTATGGGTAACTTTTATTAAGATCAGGACTTATGGCAGCAGGCTTTCATCATTAATTAATAATACCACCATACAATAACCATATGGTTATCTAAGTTGTATTCTATATAACGCTTAACTAAGGTAATTTGTAAAAATAAAGAGTAAAAAAGGACACAGGAGTATAAAAACAGCAAACCACAAATGTTACAAATTTTATTTACATGTGCATTATTTTTATAGCAGAATGTTTAGAAGGTTAGTAAGTAATAATAATTAAATTAATCAACAATCTATTTCCAAGTTAG
Source organism: Cyclargus thomasi (assembly GCA_026546445.1). NCBI lineage: Eukaryota > Metazoa > Arthropoda > Insecta > Lepidoptera > Lycaenidae > Cyclargus > Cyclargus thomasi. The sequence goes on along the minus strand of JAOTAV010004317.1, from coordinate 12,218 downwards.
GTTTTACCAAAAACATTAAATTAGCTACAAATTTAGGCGTGGACATACCTACTATCTATATATAATATTAAAAGCATGAAATTTTTCCCAGGTACATCTAATCTACATCTACACAAATACAATCTACAGTTAATCTGGAGGAAGAGCGTCGACTACCAATATTATTTTAAAATTTGCTTTAATTATTGATATTTTTAATTAATAAAACGCTACGCACACTACAATATTTTGACAAGACACGATAATCATACACGAAATACTTTTTTGTGTTTACGGTTGAAGTCTGTGTTTTTTTTTCTTATAATTTAATGGCCCGGTAACTTAACTAGACCTGTCAAATTGAAGTCTGTGATTGAATTGAGAATAGATTATGTTTTTATAGCCCCTTTACACGATGGATTTAAATATTTATGATCGAATTTCGACCACAGGGCGACCTTTAGTATAGAATATAATGTATTGATCGTTTTATTATAATAACTATTATTAGTATTCGGTAAGAAAATTAAGAAATACGTTAATAAATTGTGGGTACTGAGGAATTTAAAAGCTTCACAGAAAAAATTCTCCTAGTGATACCGGATACATATTATGTAATTTAAATTTTTTACAATTATAAAAAAATTCAATAAATTACATGGTCATCTAAATTAAAAGTTTCGTTGTGTGCAACACGTGTAACAAAACTGTATGTTATTGGAATGTACATGTACCAGGTACATACAACCATATAAAGTAGTATAACCAGAGGACAGATTGCCTATTAACTTACCAGTAACTATGGAAACTATGTCGTTAAAAAACTTTAAAGTAAGGAATAGAATACACGTGTAAGTAGGAATTGAATTCCAAAGATTGGAATTTGAAATATTAGTAACCTACTATGTTACAAGTATTTTTTAAATTTTTATTAATTACTTTGTTATAAGTTATTTAACAGTTTAATATTTTTGATAGTAAGGATAATGCTTTGTTACTTTTTTTAGAAAAGAGGTACAAAATCCATGCCTACTACAGTACTTACTTGTTATCAACAGGGTGCCAGGGCCAGGGGTGCCAACATACAGGGAAAGCCATCACGATCGAGCGATTTACACTTTTCTCCTAACCGTGAAAAGCAACTTTCGTAAAATCGTCAAAATTAATTATTGACTAGTAAACTTATGCAGTGGCGTAATAATAGGGCGGCCGTCCAAATGGGCCACAAGTTTTTCACACAAGGGGACCCCGGAATAAGAGGCCGCGAGCTAAGAATCATTTTTAAATTTTATTTCGAGTGACGATAATTTTAGAACCATAAATCATTGTAGAGTACTACTATTAGGGAAGTTGATTCAAAACCAGGTTGCGGACGTAAGTAGTTAAGTCGCATGATGTCAAGCCCAGGCGAGTGGCGACAGATCACGACTTAGATGAAATTGACATATTCTGACCAAATGTCACCTGTTGACTAGGATTCAATTTCTTTGAAAGTATTTAAAAAGGTATATTGTAGTGGATTATATGTTTTTTTTTATCTTATACAAAATCTTGTGAGAGACTTAAATATGATTTCAGTATTATTTAAAACTCTTCCGAGGTCTTTGAATGTAAAGTGAAGGCTTCCTACTCGTTTGGAGTGGGCCTTATCTACCGTTTGAAGGCTACATCCGGACTTCACACAAGCCTATTCACCTTCCAGTGACTTCGATGTCTAATAATATGACTTATATATAAAGAAGTTACCCTAAAGGCAAGTATTCTGTTTTGGCAAGTTCTATGCAAAAGTTACCAAGTTTATTTATTATTGAAAAAACTCGAATTATTGCATTCAGCATCTATTTTAATTTACCGTCTACAAGAGTTTCCTTAGATTTTGTGAGTATAGTGCATTTGCACTTTAGGTACCTACATCCAGTGGCGTAACTATAATGTTCCAGGCCAAATTCGTTTTCGTTCCACTATGTCAATCTAATACAAAAACACGTCCAGCGATTATTGTAAAAATACTACACTGCCTACATCCTAAATGGTGTTAACTTATTATTGTGTGATTTTTTTTTATTGTGCAATAAAATAATATATAATAGAATTTCATCCTAAGCTGAATAGAGCATAATTAAATTACAAAGCAAATGCAGCGAACCGTCGTTGTGTAGTAACAAAACAATGACATCGCATTCTTCGCCGAGTCGTGAGTTCGATGACCTCAGCGATTATTGGTAAGGGACAAAAAACGCTGATCGTCAATGTAGTTCAACTATCTTATGGTCAGCTATCAAGTGTCATTCAACCTAAACTGAACTAGATTTGATAAGTTTAAATAAAAATACCTATGAAATAAATTGTTTTGATTTATGGCATGAAAACTTGAACCCCTAGTCAACAAGTTTAATTTGTATAGAATAGCCAAAAAATGTGAAAATTCTCATTATTATGTATCCAACATTCGACTCAATATGTCACGTGAATTTCGAAAAGCGATGAAAAACCTGTTAGCAAGGGCTAATTACGGTCTTGAAATATTCGTGTGAATCCACCAAAGCATTATTATTATATATTAATATGTATTTTATATATTACTAGATGTTGCCCGCAACTCCGTTCGCGTGGTAACAAACGTGGGAATTATTATTTTACCGTTTTTTTCGAAATTTTTTCCGATTTTTTTTTCCTATAAACCTCACGGAGCCCTTTCCAACGAATGCAAAATCATCGAAATCGGTTCATGCGTTCTGGAGTTATATCGTCAGGAAAGAAAACCCGACTTATTTCTATATATCATACAATACGCGAGCGGAAAACTTTCTACCCCTGTTTACAAAAGACGCGTAGAAGTAAAAGCATGAAATTTCTCCCAGTCATAGTTGATATAGAGGAGGAGCGTGGAATACCAATATCTAATTTTAAAAATCTTGCATATTTTTTTAAAATGAAACGCTACGCACACTACAATATGACACGATCATCATACACGAAACACTTTTGTTTGTGGTTGAAGTCTGTCATATTTTTTAAATAAAATTTAAAGGCCTGGCAACCAAATCTTTACGCCAAATTGAAGTGTGTGATTGAATTGGGAATAGGTTATATTTTTTATTATACACGATGTACTTAAATATTTATGGTCGAATTTCGACCACAAGGCGACCTTCAGTAATATTTAAATAGCAGACAAGTGAACATCACCGGGTGACCAAGCCTAGTTTTATAGGAGGATATTTTTTTATAGGAGGCTACGGGCGGCATACAGCAAAGTCCTAGACAGGAGACTTCCTAGGTAGGAAAACATTGAAGCTCCATATCTGATGGTATGGAGCAGAAGTGATGCGTATAAGTGGTTATTAATATATAAGTAAATTAAAATCTTAAAATAATATGTTTTTGTTACTAACATATTTTTAAGCCTAAATGAGTCTTTGTAACTACTTAAATAGAAGATTTATTGATTGATTGAATTAATTAGGTACACGGGGTGGTCTATAAAAAAGTAACGCCTTCCGTCATTAAAGTGTAAATCGCTCGTCGCGTCACGGCACAACACAGCACAGACAGCACAAGACAGCACAGGAACACCTTATATATATATAATCTCACTGACAGCACTCACGGTGGACACGGTCAAGAGGGCGTCGCTGTCGTCACAGCGCTGTGCCTCCAGGTCCTCCGGCCGACGCCAGGTGGACTCCAGGTCCCGGGTCGGGACGCCGAATAACGCGTACCCGAAACCGTTCAGCATTATGCGGTACTGTGGAATATTACTAGTTAGAAAATAGCTTCAGGGAATATTGCGAAAGGGTGGTGTAGCTAAAATACTCAACTTTCATTCATGTGGCGCAGCAGACCTCGTCCGAGTAAACGAGGTTAACCAAACATATAGGCGCGCGCCCAACTGACTTGAACAGCGAATACTGTGTATACATAATACACAGTATTCGCTGAGTGCGCACAGCGCGCACGGTGACAAAAAGGACACTCTTACCAGCAGCATACAAATTGTCAATTCAATGAATGACAGGTGGCTATTTAACATCACAAATTACTACGTTTGGTCCGCTTTATTTTACACGCACCCAGCGATCGCTCCTAGCGAAATTCTACAAGAATAGAAATCTCGTCTTCCACTGCCGGTTCTTTTTGACGGTTGCTTTCTTCGACCAGACCGCCTCAAAGTGTAATACTTTAAGGAAGTTTAAGCGTGTCCTGCTTGGCTAACTATATTATATACTGTGACTTTACCTTAGGCAACTTAGTAGCGTGTATGGTCTGTATGATCTTAGTGCGGAGGTTCTCAATGCTGTGGACGCTCAGCCGCATCACCAGGTCGTCGCCGACACCGACTGTCAACACGAAGCTCTCCGTGTACCTCGCCGCCTCGCGACTTATTAGACCAGCTGCGAAATACAACGTGAAGTTAGTAACTATAAATTAAAAATCAAGATGAAAAGATACAAAGTTTATTTGCAAAACATGTTTTGCAAATATTCCCCTGACAGACAGACATACACACACAGATACATACACATACACACTTACACACGACGCTTGCACGCACGCAAGCGCCAACGAACGCGATCACGATTGCACGCATCCGCACTTTTAAGTGTGTCTGTCTGTCAGTTACCGCTTTACGCCCTAACCCCTAATTGTTTTTTTTTTAATTTGGTGTAGAGATAATTCGTGACCCGGGGAAAGACAAAAGATACGGTACGGTACCCGCACGATAAACGAATTTTAGCGCAACGGAGGGCATCATCTAGTATCATAATATGTGATCAACCGTAAACATAAGAAGAGGTGTTAATTGATGAATTTTTAGCGGACACTTGTGAGATTGTAAATAATATTACGTTTATGTAACATGGTATGTCAACTTGAAGACGATCTTTAATCAGACTAGAATTATTTACATCAATAGTATATGGCTTTATATTTGGACAATATGCACTATTGACTTTAATGACTGTTAGTTTTTTGGTTGTTTATGGGTTAAATAAAATTTTAATATGATAACCTTTACCTATTCCTATTCACGCTTAAAAAGTTAAACTGATTTTGTTAAAAATAAATATGGTGATTCCGCAAGTCCGGAAATTGGATATTATGTTTAAAAATGAAATTCCGCATTGCGGGTACTGAAGGTGGCTTTCCGATCTTTCCACACATTCCGACATAAAAACCCTTTGATATGATCTCATGGAGACCGACATGTTAAATCTAATAAATTTGGTTATTATCTGCGCCCGATCGAGACCGAAATGCACTTGCTACTAAGAACTAAGGAAAGCACCACGGGTACAAATGATAATAATAATAGCAACTAAGCTAGATATATTCTAATTAAGTCAACTGTTAGTTACCTGGGGTAGAGAACGCGAACACCTTGAGATGTGGATATTTGGGCCTCAATTTGAGTGCCACCAACACTGCCACGCCAGCCCCTAAGCTGTGACCTGTAAAATAAAACAAAATGCATACAAATAATATAAATAAGTGTTTGTTTATTTCTTTGTATTTTCTTTACGCTCTAACGAAGCAACCAATCAACCGTATTTTTAGAACAGACATAGGCTTTTTTAGTTTTGAAGAACATAGCGTTTCCTAGTTTTACATTATTGCATACAATGCGAACGAATTCTAAAATGAGCGCGTACGGTGCGTACACCTTTTATGTGATCACCTTAAGCCAGCAGGGTTAACTAAAAATGCAAGAGGCTTAAGGCCAAGTCGCAATCGAAACTTTCCCAATCCCCGTCATGTAAATAGTGACGAAACTATGTACCAGTGAGTATGAGATCATAAGTGGGGTACTGGTGGAAGGCGCGGTCGAGGACGGGCACCAGCCGCCGCAGCATTTTGGCCGCGCCCATCGACATGCCCTTGTGCGCCGCAGTGTCTGCCGGTACACCTGGATAGCAGAAAAAAAATAATGTCAATGTGGGACGGGAAATGGTAAAATGACAAATCAGATTTTAGTAAATAAGAGTATTGAAGGTAGACAGGTCCAAGTTCTCTATTTTTCTTTTTCTCGCCAAACTCAGGACCTTTGTGTCCCTGGCGTCCCCTATACTCTATTCTTTATTCCCGTAGCCTATTTCTTCATGTTACAAGTATCCTAGAGCGCCGGCATGCTTTTTATCAGGTGAAGCGTCTGCTCGCTTGCCCCCTGATTCCATAAAAAAAGTTTATCTACTTCATAGTAACTCTGTACATCTAAACAATCTAACAGTCCTTATAGAGTTAGATAAAAAATAATAATAGGTAGATATTAGGTACGATACTAACGATGTACTGTTATTATAATTTATAATGCGCATGTTATTATAATTTATAATCCGCGTTACGGGCAAAAATTAATTTTATTGATGTCAAGTTTTTTTACAGCCTTCCTTTATAATCATGACTCAAAAATTCTAAATGCTAATAAAATAGGTATTTCTGTCACGTCAAAAACAAAAATGATAATAATTTAAAGTTTTGCCTATCGACTATCGAGCTATGAACCTTGCTAGTTGCTAGAAATTTTCCACGAAGTCTGGTATAAAAACATTATAAATTAGGCGGTCCGATGGCAAAGATTTCAGTCTAATTGCTGTTCCACGCCCAATCCTAGTCACTATGACTTGCAGTATTTCTAGGTCATAAAAACTGGTTGTTTATTTATTTGTTTTACTCCTATGCATTATGACTAAGTGGCTTGTGACGCCTCCGTGGTCTAGAGGTTCTTGACTCGGGGGTTGTGAGTTCGATTCCCGCGTTGAAAACATGTCATTTAAAAGTTTGGTTGGGACAATGCAGGCTGATCACCTGATTGACTGACAAGCAAGATGATCCATTCGTCGGATGGGCATGTAAAGAGTCGGTTCTGCGCCTGATCTCTCGTCAGTTGTGTCGGTCATCTGTCCCCCTGTGTTATGAGAGTAAAGGAAGAGAGAGTGCTCTTGTGTACTGCGCACACACCAGGACACTATGAAATTACTCCTGCGTAGGCCTTGTTACAGTGAAACCGGCCACGGCCACCGAAACCGTCGGGGGAGTTATTATTAAACTTTGGATACAAACTCTTTTTTTGTATGCATAAAAGGCAACAGATGTTACGCGTCACCCCTGATTTTCAGATTCTTATAAAATCGCAACATACAACAAAATCATATTCTTTTTTCTTTAAAATGTATTTTAAATACATTCAAAGATATAAAAACAGATATAAAAAAGTGTTGTTAAATATATAATTTAGTATTATCATCTTAGATGTGTGTATTTTCATCCCATTTTCTTAGACATATTAGAGATCTGAATTGTATCTATAAATTCACTGGTAGCCAAAGGCTAACAGATTTGTGGTTCATATTTAGAATGTCCCGTAAAGTAGCTCCTAATTCACGTGGCAAATTTATACTCCAATGAAACCGAACCGAATACCAAAAGTATCTGCGTACACCTCTATAACATTAGTAAGTAATTGTCACATCCGTGTCACAATAGTCACATCATCATTACAAGCATTTACGTTTATATTTGAAATAACATTTTCTTCCCCCAATATGCACCAAAATGATAAAAGTAATATTCAAAGACCACCACATCCTCAAGAGATCCAATCATTTAAACAATGTTCAACAATTCCTTGCATGTAATTTTGAATTGACAAAATGGAAGACAAATTTACTTTAAAAATGAAAAATTAACTTTCGCATACCGAAAAAATTACCAATGAAAAAAGCAAAATACAACAGGGGTTACTTGTCATCCCAGTGGTGTCAATAAATCAAAAAACAAAAATTTATATCAACAAGTAGATGTATGTGGTGTCACTGTGATTAGAAAATAGATGTAGCGTTAAAAATCGACAAAAACATAGGACACACATAGTTGGGGTGACGCACCACCCCTGTTGCCTTCCGAAGGTTAAGTGGCTTGTATTACAGTTATAAAATCTTATATTGCGGGTTAGTACAGCAGCGCTGGCTGGATGACTGGATTGAAATATGTAATTCGGCTGTTACTTAAAAACTTTTGTGGAGTTAATGCTACAAGGTTACATAAAATTCTGAAAACCGAATATTTTTGTTAAGTATTACTAATATAAAAATGTTTGTTTAATTTTTATGTTTACATTATTTGCTTACGTAACAGTTTACAATTTCATTTATCATTACATAATCATTACAGTATTTTGAAATTACTTTAAAGCAAAAATTATTCTTATTTATTATTTGAGCGTCCGTAGCCTAGTGCGTACTGACTACTGGGTAAGGACCTTTGGTTTGCACGCTGGAGGGTGCAGGTTCAAACCCCGGTGGAGGCGTGTACCACTGAGACATTTTAGGATCTCAAGTACATAATACGGATGCTCATTGTCGCGGGAGAGCCATGCGTCGGCATGAATGCGCCGGCTCGACCGGAGTGATACCACGGCCTCAGTAAATTTTCGTGCATTTGGCTTACAATAAGATTTTTAGCACAATGAGGAACATTGAGGACATATGAGGTTATTTGTAATGGTGCAGGTGCACTTAACGTCCTAGTCAACACCAATTTGCACCACCAAATTCGAATTATTCTTGACGTACGTTGCGAATTTTTGCATCCAGATTGCTTGGGTTACGACTTACGTGGCGTCGTTTTAAAAAAAAAATTACCTTCGGCTTCAAATTTTTCAGACCCAGCGGAGAAGTCAGTGAAGATGTCTCTTAACGATATGGAGCCGCGCACCGCCACCACGATCGCCTCTCGCTCATGGTCGGCTATCACGCAGAACGGCAGCTGCGAGAAGAAGTAACGTTAAACTAGCATGGACATAGAAATATAAACAGATACAGATCGTGGATCTAAGTGATTCGGTCGGGTTGTGTCAAACTCAGCCGATAGATCACGATTCACAAGGAATTGACATATTCCTACCAAATGACGTTGGTCCGTCAACTGGCTCCCTTTCAATTTCCCCCATATACTTGCGGCTTTGCCCGCAAAGGGATGATTTATCTTACAGGATCTGTATTACAAATTTTATCAAAAACCGTTTCGTAGTTGCGGGTGATTTACGTTACTGCGCGAAATTTCCATTTATTCAAACCAATTTTCACATTTTAAGTAATATTAATTGTATGTTGTTAACATTGTGACAAGGCGCAGCGGGAAGGGCTGCATCATCCACAAGTGAAAACAAGTACGCCATAATTTTATGAGCACATCTCAGCCCCGCTGTCCGGTACACCCCGTCGCCCAGAGAAATCCCTTGAAAACGCTTGTTCTTAAAAAAACATTAAGGAAAATGTTGTCATCAAAACTATAGAGAAAATCGTTTTCTAGACATTATAGAAATTGCCAATTCTAAGAGAAATTCACATAACCGTCCGTAACATTTAACGTTACTTCGATAATGAGTTTAAGAATAATTACTATGTGCTCAGAGAGAGTCATGAAAGTTCACAGGTTTACACGTGGAGACATTCTGCGTTAAAATTATATACACAGTAACCTAAGTTCGTTACATAGAAGAGGCAAGCAGTATATTTATATGCATTGAACAGAATAATAAAATGTTCTTAAAAAACTTTTAAAAAGATTTATACTCGTGTTTCTAGGCAGGCTACAAACGTACCTTTTCGGTATTGGGTATCCGAATTCGGACCGGTATGCCGGGTGCGAATTGCGTGTTTACTAAAATGTTATATGGGACTAGCTTTTTCCCGCGGCTTCGATCGTATTAAGAAGTATTTTTCATACAAACTTTTAACCCCTATTTCACAAAAACAAGTAAAATTTCATAAAACGCTTAAACAAGTATTTATTTATTTTGAATCAGCAGCTTAGAAGCAAAATTTTAGGTCTCAAAATTAAGAAATGACGACACATATTTGGATAGCCGAATGCGAAAATTCCGCATTAGGAAACCCAATTCAGAAAATGAAATCCGGATTTAATAATACTGAAGAGCCTCTTAATACCAAGCGGATTTGGTACGGAGTGAAGTGGGTGTGCAGATGACATTAAAAGTAGTGTGGTCAAAGATTACTGCAATCAATGTAATCTGCGCACTTCACTCTGTACCAAATCCGCTTAGTGTGGAGAGGCTCTAAGATAACATATGTCTCCACCATACTTCAGAACTGAAAACTACGACAGTAAAACCTTTTCTTTAGATTTTCCAAGTCGTTTGTATGAGAGTCCGCGCACCCTTTTATCAGATCAAAGAAGAATAATATGGCCTCGCATTGTGCGATCACAACTTGGATAAGAGCCATTCGTCTGCGAGAGAATCCACACAACTTTTTGTCGTAGTCAGTTTTTTTTATCCTGCAATTTGTAAAACTGCGCTTAAACGTGAATTATTAAACTATATAATACTCACTATATAATAATTATTTTAGACAAAACACACATAACTTTTGTTAAGCCTAAAAATATAATTCTATTAGGACGGTAGCAGACGGTAATTAAATAAATAAATAAAATACTCTTATTTCAGGTACTCGGGTAACCATAGAGAAATTCTTAAAAACTAGAAGCGACTGTTCGTACCAAACCCTAGGATTAACGAACACGCAATTTCTTTGACCTTGACGACGTCTGCTATATAAAACGCAACGTTTAGATAAAACAATAAGTATTTTTAAAAATATTGACGTAGTGAACAAAATATAAAATATCTTTTAAACTCTATCGTAATGGTTTTACTGAAATAATTAACGATCCTAAACACACCAAGAAGGTCGGCACTCGATTCTAAGAGTTCATTTGTACTCAAAAAGGTTTTGCTGTAATTTGCATTACATTAGCAAATATTTACTTATTAAAACAATTATGTTTTTGCTCTTAAATAAGTTTTTCAAAAATGTTAAAAAAAAACCTTTAAAATACTCGTAAATATTATATTGCGACGTAACGAAAATTAACTTATTTTAGATTAAAGATGGCCATTTTTTTTGATAATAAGGAATGAGGATTATCTTTGTTTCTACCTCTTCAGGCCACTCAATTAACCCCGCACCATACGCGCCGCATTTCGTTAGGAGAATATAAGACCATAAAGAAATGAGGCTTGTGCAGCACGCACGGTGCTGACAAATGGGTGCGATAACCTTAAGGCTTGTACATGGACCAGCGGGGTAAGTTTACCCTCTAATAAGTATGTTAAAACGTAAAGCATATGATCAAAAAAAATACATATTATAGAATGATTATCATTCTTTAACTTATATTGAGGAATTTTTCAAAAAATTGCCGTGGACATCGATTTTTGGCTAAAAATTGTTTAAGCTTCGAAACTGGTTAGATGAACGATTTTTTTATAAAACACATCAATAAAACATCCCTACAGGGGAATTCCTATTTCTTTACTTCTTGTTCTTATTAATTGTATATTAATTATTTTCTGTTAGCGGGAGAAGAGGTTCGAAACTCAGAATGTTTGGTTAAGGCCGTTGGCGCATATACAAGCCTTAATCTAAATGTCTAGTTTTCAAGGCAACAAAGACGTAGGATCAACTAGAATCGAGGAATAATAGATAAAAATAACGGCATTGTAATAGCATAAAAATGATTATGCCATATTAGTGCTAAGCATACATATTTTAGCATTTTGCGCGAATCTTGAGTGTCCTTAACTAGGTACAATAAGGAAATAGATTACCTCGAAGACTCTGTTGTTGAAGGAGGCGAATATGACCTCGTCTGAGGACAGGTTGGCCATGTACTTGACGCCGGCGAAGTTACAAAGGCAGCAGTTGTCGTCTGTCACTATCGAGTTCTTTGGCCTGCAAGCGCGAGTATATTTTTTTTAAAACGTAATTAACAAGGCGAATGTGCTTGCGGTGGATCTGGGCGGTAGGCGGTACCGTGTTATGGCAACAACACAAGAAAGTGTTGTGTTGTCAGTTATATTTCTGTTGAAGTTTAGTCTGCACTACGCGACACTAAAGCGACACAGCACGATGAGACACGACACTCCACGTGTCATATCATGAAAAGGTGAAGTGTCGTGTAGATCGATTTCACCTTATAACAATTTCAACATACACTTCTAGTAAGTAAAAAACAAATGAGAACAGAATTATTTACTGTTTAGATATTATTCGTAGTCAAGTAGTAGCTAATAATTATCACTAAAAGTGTTCTGTACTTGAAGGCTCGACCTGGCACATTTTGTCCTGAATAGAGTATATAATGGGGGTTCTACACGGCGGGAACAAACATCACGCAAAGGTGCACTTTGATGCAATCCAAATTGCACCCTC
>JAOTAV010004306.1:0-31229 GCA_026546445.1 Cyclargus thomasi | reverse complement strand
ATCCCATACAAATCAGCGTGTCCATAGTTTTTAGTTCACATCTGACTGACAGATTAGTATCAAATATGCCATATCGAATAGTTTAGTGTGAAACGTGCCATCTAGTAGACTACAGTTAAAACTCGTTACAAACTCAGATACACAAAAATTATTCCCCAAAAATTACTCTGCTAGATGTTACTGAATAATTTTACCGTAAATCGAAGAAATCTCGAATATCTACTTACAATTATGAAGAAGAGGAGGAAAAGGAAGAAGAGGAAAGGTTAAATCTCGGGACGACTACGAGCGGAACATGGCATTATGCGCGGTTTTGCCGGTGCCACTTTTAAAACAGCAACTGTGGAGATCTTCATAATATTTGATCGAAGCGCATAACTATGGAATAATTTAAAAACGACTCCCAAACGTCAAAATCTACGACCTTATTAACTTAGCGGCAGGGTTTTTATTAGAGAAATGATCGCAAACAAATCTTTTCCATAGACATGCTAAGCATGCTCGTTCGATCCTCGCTCCTGAGTACACAGATACAATATTTTATTTTTTGACATATAAACTCTCGCAACTTCCCGCTAAGACATTGAAATAGAAATTTTATTTAATATGATGGCCTTGATATCATAGTACGTACTAAACTGCTGTGAGTTGAAGAACGCGTTCAATTTTGTTTTAATAAAATAAAAGTATACATTATAATTTGTGTAAACTAGAAGCATTTAAATGAATTTTTGAAAATAACTCTTTTATGTTTTCATCTGTTACTTCTAAGGAAAATGAGTTTGCGGTAAGTTTTCTATATTTTTAAAATTTGATAAATATGTGACTGGGTTTGTGCTGTGATAAGAAATATACTTTTGTAACATAACAGTTTTTTTATTATCAGGTACTACTAGTCACATTGCGACTTGATTCGCTTTCTTATATGCTCGAAAGCGGTTACCTCTAAAATAGTTTTATGTAGGTATAAATATAAGGCTTTGGAATAAACTGAATATCTGATACGCGCCGCATTTTAGAATTCGATATGCAATGATGTGAAACCTCGCACATTCCCCGGCGGCGTACGCGCTGCATCTCTTAAAATAAATATATGAGGAAATCTTAACCACAAGCGCTATCGTCTTGGGTATAAGCGCGGCGCGGTGTGTGGGAGTTACCATGGTTACCGGCTCCGCTATTCTGTCAGTTCGCCGTCAACGCTGATGACGATAGTATTCTTACCCGTTCCGTGTATGTTGTGATCAACTTATACCATGAAATGCGGCGCGTAAGGTACTGACAAATGTGCACTCATGTGCACTAAAGGATTTCAAATTTAGGGTTGTCAAAAAAAAACATTTAAAAAAAGAATATTTATTTTAACACAAACATTATTTACATTTGTTCATAACGCCGTATTACTCAACGTATACTGGCTTCACTGGACTTGCGGTGACGCAATTTCCGATTATTTAACAAACGGCTCAACCGATATCGTGTGCATTATGAAATATCGTTTATACAATCGTGAAGTCGTTAGGTACTAAGTGTTACCCTATTCGGTAAATTCGGCAGTGACATAGGCCAGGAGTTGTCTTACTATTTTTACATGTTGTATGGGACATTAAGTCAAAAACAAATCGAATTTGTGCTTACCCTCTGTATGAAAGAGATAGCTAAAATGTATTAATGTTCCTGGCATACAAATGCTAATACTATTATCGGTGAATGACATATTTTAGATTCACTGGCGCCAATCTAGGTTATTGCTAAACTTGTGTTTCTCTAGACAAACAACGGAAAAGGTAACACGATATTCAAGAATTAACCCAGATTAGTGCTAGCGATTAAAATAAAGTGGACAGTGATCCCAATAAAATATAGTTTTTAGGGTAATAAAAGTGAAATAAGTATCATGTGACATACGAAATTAAAAGTACCTTACTTCATCTACTTCCCGTACCAAGGTTAAAGGGTTAGTAGGTCGAGTAAACTAAACTATTAGGTAAATGAGTATAATAAAAAGAAATAACTTATAAAAGTGCGTTATATACGGCTCTTTGGATTGATCCTGTCAAATTCGTTTCGGGATGAAGTAGATTTTACGTTTTACGATTTTTTTATGTTTTCGTTTTTTTTTTTAATTTGGCACATTGTGTATCAGCTCAACGTGACTATAAGAATATCAAGGGTAGCTTAGATAAGAGGCGGATTATTATAAGAACTAAAAAAACTCATATCAACTTAACCGATTAATTTTGTGGTCGCCTCCTAAACTACAATTCATACGTCATAAAGCCTTACTATTGCAAGACACGGACTATGCTATTCTTACCTAACGGGCTGATACAGAACTAATTAAGTCTCCGATAAATAGATTTATAATACAAGCCACTTGTTCCAAGTGCTAAAGATAGTAGACTAAACAAGAGTATACATTTTGTAAGAACATGGAGAATAGAAATAGTGAATATGTCATGAAGTGTGCAATAAAAACTTCCTTCCATACAAATAACTTGATACAGTGGCGCCATTTTCACCTTCTTATTATTAAAAATTTTAACTCATTTTCTGATCCATCTGTCTGTCTGAGACAAAGCCACTATCTGATTGGCACGGGGTAAATATTTTTATAATTATAATAGGGCATGCCCGTTTGTATTCTTAAAAGCATAATTATTCCTTATCTTTACTCCCCATGCTCTATAAAAATGGCCCAAAATTCACATAAAAATACCAGAATCAGCACTAAATCAGCAATAATGGTTGCCAATAACTTCCCTGTCACAACTATCAATTTTCACCAAAAATGTGAACGCATTGAAGACGCATGTTGGTACCACATGACAAACTCCAAAATAATCTTGACAACCGATACTACTGTTTCTGGATTTATTTGGACCACTTTATCAGAGTGTAAGATCCAAGTAAGTCATCTTCATAAATACCACGCGCGAATTGCATGGACTGCAAACCAGAAGCCATAGAGCATAGAAAGACCAAAAGAACGGAAATGTTATCAGTTTTGTTCGGAAAATAATCCGCCCAAAGCGCCCTCTGATTTGTCAGGAGTATCGGCGTACGTACACACAGGTCTCTTATTGGTGCGTACTGTTTTAGTGCGAGCGTTAGTTGGTTGGCGGTGAATTTACCAGTGCCAAAACATTGATAAGTTTCGGACACACATGGTTCACATTACCTCTCTATTGGTTATATACTCGATGCCAAAAGCACACAAAGCTGTGAGCTTCAACTAGCGCACTGATTAGTTTATTGTTTATACTTTATAATAATATGTGCGGGCGGTGGCATATAGACACATGCAAACCGCGCGCGATCCATTTTTACAAAGATGACCTATATGGCTGAAAACTCCGATTTTAACCACTAGTGGACTCTTAGAGACGGCACCCTAGTGAACCAGGAGTCATGTTTCATCTTCAAGTAATACGAGTCCCTCGGCGAAGGCGACGTGAGGGCGTCCTCCAGGATCTTCAGGGCTGCAGTAGGGAGGACCTTAGCGCTGTACTCCGCTGTCTCTCCCGGCATGGTTACCGCGCAGGTTGTGGAGCCGCTTACCTCGGAGCTCGGGGTTTCTGGACGACTGGAATGGAGATTTGGATCATTAGATTGTGGAGCTAACAGCATATAAAAATTCAGATGTCGTTATGTACTACGAAAACATAGAGCCACCTTAAAAACTTTTTTCTCGAAGCGTCTTCAGATCGCGATGGCTCCAGAGCAAAACTATCCTTACCAATATTTAAAACAGAAAAGTGTGTTTATTTGTTTGTTTGTCCTTCATTCACGCCGTAACGAAGCAATCAAACGACTTGATCCTTGGCATAGAGTTAGTTGAAAGTATGGAGAGTAAAATATGCTGCTTTTCATCTTGTAACATTTTTCCACGCGAGCGAAGACGCGTAGTCTTTCTTATAATATAGTAGGAATGTACCATTAGGGAAATTGAAAGAGAGCCAGTTGACGGACCTACGTCATTTGGTCGGATATGTCAATTCCATGTGAGTCGTTATCTGTCAGCTGGGTTAGACATTACCCGAGCGAATTACTGATAGGTATACGATCTGTATCTGTTCCAACTTCGCTGATTGTGCCTATCCTTGATCCCCAATTTTTGGCCAATTGACATACCTTGCGGGTAAGCTCACTGGCGTGAGCTGCGCGGGCGGCGAGTATATCTCAGTGGCGGATATATCCGGCGCGTGCAGCAGCACTACACGCAAGCGGCGCGCGCGCAGCGACGAGCGGAGAGCCATGGCGGCGCCCCACGCGCCCCAGCGAGCTGCCGCCGCACCCGCCTCCGCGCCCGCTTCCGCTTGTGACAGGTGCTCGCACGCCGTATCGGATGTTAGGCCTGGATTGTAGAGGTTGCTTTGAGTGTTTGTGTAGACTTAATCAGATGATGGTGAGAAACTCAGGAGGTATTGGATGACTATACCGACGTACACCGGCATACCGGTTTGCTGGGGCCTGCGGACAGCAGACACCAGCGCGGTGTTTAGTTCGCCTTTTAAATTATTTAATACTTCTTCAACCATTTTTCAAGTTAAGCTTGACAAGACGGTATTAGTTTATTATAGATCCGGTTCGAAGGATCAAAAAAAGGATGTAGGAGCTTACTTGACTTCACCCTTTTGTCTATCGTATCAAGGATTATCTATCACAATAGATAATACTTGAAAAATGGTTGAAGAAGTATTAAATAATTCGTATCAAGGATTATCTATCACAATAGATAATACTTGATACGAGAATAATGAGTTTTTGCTATACCTAATGACTTTTGATAATACCTAATGAGTGCGAGATGCGACAGCTTTTAGGGAATTACCCGACTGTATGCACTTGCCGTACAATACTGGAAAATGATATGTAGATTAAGCAATTCATACTAATACATAACGTGCTACCTCGTACACACTGTTATTGTACACAAAATGTTGTGGTTGTGTATATCTTACCGATGTAGAACAGTCGGCCGGCATACGGATGGTCTGCAGCAGCAGCGGCAAGCAGCGGCGCGAAGGTCCTCGCGACACGCAGCGCACCCAGCACGTTCGTCTTGAGCGCCGCCTCCCAGCATGACGCGCCGCCCACACCGCTACTACCGGCAGTGTTGATCACCGCCCAAACACCTGATGATGACGACGATGACGATGAAGAAGTATTCTATGTCCTTCCCCGGGACTTAAAGTAGATATGCCCACACCAAATTTCAGCTAAATCGGTTCAGTGGCTTGGGCGTGAAGAGGTAACAGACAGACAAACAGACTTTCCTATTTATAATATTAGAATAGAAGTGTGAATTTAAAATATAATGTGTAATACTCAATTTTTTATAAACCCAAATTATGTAGAGAATTAAACAATACTAAAACTGAAATTAAAGTAAATAGGACTAACAATAAACATACTGACTTCAAAAATAAAAAACTAAACATTTATATATAAATTAGTATTTTTAACAAAAAAGACAAAAAATATATTACATAAATATACTGAAATAAAACCCTTGGGCTCTAATGTCTTCATTACACTGGCCGCATAATCGCGCTGATTGTATTCTAAGATCAATTTAAAGCTTTTCAAGTAGGCTTGTCCAAATAACATTCATAATTACCCTTTTTAAAATAATATTGCAAATTGTACCATGGTTGGCCCAACAAGCGGAATAATTATTCGCATACTAGAGATAATAATTTACAAGTGTCTTAATTACTATCAGCATAAACTTGTATGAGTTTTAAGTTATATCGACGCACTCTTTTTATCAGGTAAGTTTCTGCTTATTCAGACACTTTTTAGACATGTATAAAGATACTTTGTAAAGTGCCATCTATTTAGAGCGCTAAAAGCTACAAAACAATTCAAAGATGTCGCTTTTAGTACTAACTTCAAGTGCGGTTTAAGTAATGTGTAGTTCAGACAATAGAGGGCGCTATATTACATTGTAACTTTAAATATTTATCTTTTTTGTTCATAGAGCAATTGTTTTTTTTTACCAAATTAATTAACGAGATACGTTTAACATTTTGAAGTGAATTAATGTTGTTTAGATTAGATTCTATACCTAATTTTAACTGGATAATTGCGAGCACTGCTGGTGTAGTGGTATCATGCAAGATTCCCATTCTTGCGACCCGGGTTCGATTCCCGGGCAGTGCAGTACTTTTTAAATTTTTATTTTAAACTATAGTAATTTTATTGATAAGGAAATAATTTTACTAAAAAAAATTTGATTTTCAAGCATGTTGTGTCGCCTCAAACTTGATTTTTTAACTTGAGTGTTCGATGTAGGTACCTGAGTAAGGACCATGTCCATGAAATTTATAACAGTTTATATGTGCATTGATCAAGAAATGATGTCTATATGTCTGACTTCTGAGGTTTTTATCAATAGAGGTAGTTTATCAATTCACCAGATTTCGACGTTGTAACTTGTAGTTGTCACAGAGACGTTGTAGATTCGATAACATTTTGTTTTTGATCAATGATCTCAAAAGGCTAAAACCTCAGTTTTTTAACTTCTTATGAAAGCATGTATGAAAGTACTTCTTAACGTATTGGTTAAAACAAACATAACTCTTCGCTTGAGCAAGTCGTGACTCGTGTAAAAATAAAATCAATCTTACCATGTTCCCCTGCCGGTAAATGCTGCGCGGTGGCCCGGGCCGCTTGCTCCAAGAGGTCCTCTCTGGCCACATCCAGCTCCAAGGTCACGAGCCGCGGTGGTGGCTGATCTTCCGGCGTGGCCGCCAGGCGGGCCTGCAGCCAGGAGTCCGCGAGGCGCGCGCCCAAGCCGCCAGCCCTGCACCCGGCTATCACGCGCCAACCTTTACCGCTAAGGTATGTTGCTATCTGAAATGTTCAGGGAATAACGGTTTAGCGCGTAGAAAGGGAATTATTAGATTTTAGGCACAAAATAATGTTCATTCTCTCTTGGGATTCTGGAATCTATCACTTTACCTATTTAAATATTTGAGTCTAGTCCTATTTGGTCATATTTTAGTTTCAGGAACTTCAAATTTTTACATACTACAATGGAGCCTTATCAGTTATCACACTGGCGCGAAGGGTTTACGAGCGAGCGATTTTACGGCACCCACACTCCACAGTAAAGGCCGCGAATTCGCCGCGTGAACGCTGCGATCAAACCTCCATCATTAGTGTTTTGTGTCCTCAAGCTTTAACAGGGTAGGTGTTAAACCAAAGCAAGTGTTAAATTTTAGGGTCTGAAAGCTTGCCCATATAAATCACATAAAAATGTTCGCTTTCATTGCTGCTGCTTTAATTGTGTGTCCGTTGTATAGAGATATATAGGACCGTTACAAACCCTGATGTTATATTACTTTTGTTACCCCCTCTGCCTCAAGCCTACACCACTCCACGTTCGTTACCTGCAGGCCTAGCGCCGTGTCGACGGATGTGACGAGGACGGTCTTGGCGCTGTCTGCCGGCAGCTCGGCCACGCGCACCTTTCGCAGCAGGTACAGCAGCAACGCGCCCACGATGCAGCACAGCGCTGCCAACTGCAGCCCCAGGGACAGCCACGTTAGCGGGTCCATTATACCATTTTATGTCTGGAACGGAAAAAAATACTGTTAACCCTCGGTCGGTCATGTAAAAACTATAACTATTTAAGGTTTCTAAAATAAAATTCATACTTATACCACAAATATGCGAAATTGGTGTTACTCTTACACGTCCAAACGTCTCAAAGTATCTCATTTTGAGACCCGAGGGAGGACATAAGAAGTGTCTTATGTACTTTATTACGGAAAAATATAGAGTTCCCAATTCCCATGAGGCATGAGATAATCGAGCGGAGCGGTTTTGCGGCATCTCGATCATGATATTTGAACGCGGCGAACACGCAGCGAATTCGCGAGGCACTCGCCCGGTAAATGTAACGGTCGCTATTACTTTCAGGCAAAACTTCCGTACATGTCGAACGTTTACAATTGTCGGTATTGTATGCCACAACAGAACAATAAGCCTTTTAAGCGATTGGCTGCGAAAACATGCTATTTAGAAACGAAACAATAAGTCACTGTGAAAAAAGTCCTTGAAGAGTTCGAAGAGTAATGGGCAGGTTTAAAATATTTTGTATTACATATAAATATTTATGTTTGCAGTACAATCCTGGGACTTAAGTAAATTTCAACAATAAATTGGGTTTGGGTGAAAGAGTAAACTAACATTTTTATTTCTTAATTAGAAATAATAACACATTTTAAACGAATTTCAAATGTAAATATGAACGTTGTTGTACTTAAGATTGATAATAATTGAAATAAAAATAAACCACATTCAGAGTTCATCGAACCTCAAAACATAAAATTCCTTTTTGTATCTTACAGATGTGTCCCAAATGCAGCACCAATTAATTTTATACTGCATCATAATTCAAAACATATGCCTGTTTTAACTTCCAACGGCTTCTGAATATATGCATTTAGAAAATTAAAATATGGAGTTAACTTCAACATTGTTGGAAGGTTATATGTAGTACATATTCTGTAATTTCGTCGTATCCTACATATAGGGGTGCAATTGCAAAAAGCGAACTTTACAGGAGAATGTTTTCTTTCTTTCCATGGAAAAACGCCCTATTGGCAAAAATGCATTTTTCCTCGGTTTATTCGCGGAAAACGTCGGGTTTCCGAGAGCGCCTCGCTTCTGCCCCGCGCGTCCTTTCACGCACTAAAAAAACGGTCACTGTTGCCTTTGTAGTTCTTTTTCGCCGAGGAATCAAAGAGCTAGCAAATGTGGCATTTTTTAAAACTTAACTGTTAAGGTTACTAAAATTAACTTTTAAGTAAATTTTACAGTGAAGGTTAAGGATTTAAGGATAATGAGCTGCCAATTCCAAATTTGCAATGAAACTAAAAAACTACAATGACCAAGGCGTCCTTATTCGTAGGATTCGACGATTAGTCCCGCGTGGTAGCGATTTCAGTGACAATCATACTATAAGGTTGAGCACATTACTTCTTAGTTATTTTCGAAGAAAATCCGAATAAATAATAATTACTGTATCGTTTTTATACCTAAACTTCTCTTAGTCCTTAGTATAGAGACATTTTTACTTTTTGCACATAAAAGTTTCCACTTATAAACTTTTCACTAATTTCTGTCTATCGCAGTATCTAACGTATCAGACACGAACAAAACTTATCTACAGTATAAAATGTGCATCACTTTTTAATTAGAAAGTAATTAAATAACTTTAATTAATAAACAAAATCAACGACCTCTGTTACAATTACGAGGCGCGTACAAAAACGTGCGAACATGTTTGATTGTCCATTGTGGAGGAAGATCATGGCCAATGTTAGCTTTGTTACATATTCCGAGAACTTCTGCGGATATACGATTAAAAAATTTTGGAGATAAACTGGGGGATTTACGATTTCCGTTTTTCTCGGATTCGATAATTTCACGTATGACTATTGACTGTTCGCCTATTGTAATTTGGATGTCGCGCGGGTGAATTCGTCTGGAAGGTCTAAGATCTACATAATATCTTCATAGACAATTCAATGGGCAGTTTTGAAGCAGCTCTAGAGTCTAGACTCTAAAGCTGACTCCAAAAGCGACAACTAGATCACGTGACTGCGTTCGACAATGTCAATCCCATACATAAACACGCCAAGCGATTATCGTAAACGATACTCGCTTGCCACTTGTCTAGGGAGGCAGATATGCAGGCCTTGACATAACGCAAACCACTAAGATTTGACTCCATATCAATTACTTCCCTGATAGGTCCTACATAATATTTTTACTCCTTGAAGAACGTCAAATGTAGGACATCTAGTAATTATTAACTGTTATTTAACTAAGCGTTGCTGGTTAAATATAGCTAGCCACTTGCTTGATGATTGACGAGCTAATCAGCTAACCCACATACAGGGTACAGCGGATGAGAGTCATTACGAGGTACTACTGAATATATTAGCACTAGCTAGAGTTTACAATAAACACAGTTAACTGTATATTTAAAACATAGAAGATGTACATTGAAGAAATTGATATAGTCAGTTGACGGGCCTCCGTCATTTGGTCGATATGTCAATTCTATGATATGTAACTGTAAGGCGTGATATCTTGGCTAGATTTGACATCTAAGTTGGGCACGTCAGCTTAGATTCGCAGTCTATGCTCATGCTCCGTCTTCTTCTGCATTAAACACTTCCCTGAAAGTGCATTTTGTTAAACGGATCCACCATAAGTCCCTACCACTGAAACTAAAATATAAAAAAAATCGGTATATGAATTTACAAATGTTTCAAATTTATTTAAAGTTTGAGAACCTGTTTCACCACTTTTTTTGGTGTGTTTCAACACTTTATAGACAGATTCTATATACTTCATCTGTCAGATAAGTTAAATGTAGCCCATACGACACTATTTAGAAATTCTGAAATAGGCCCTGATTCTTGTTTTTTTTTTCTTTGCCAAGTTGCGTTTCGTCTAGCTTCGATGTAACTGACCCTTAGGTACTTAGTCCGTTCGAATAATAAGTTGTGAACGCACATCTATCAGAATAGTTCAGAACCGAGTGCCGAGTGCGAATTTTTTTTTACATTATTTTGTGACTGCATTTTGCGCACATGACATGTGACCGTAACCATCGCTAGGTGGTTCTGTATATAATCCCTTTTTTGAAATTATATAAAATGTAATGAAAGTTCGCACACTTGCCCGCACCGCGCCCATTCGTTCGAAATTGTTCGCTGTCAAATTCGAAAAGAAAATGAGTTCGATTCCTTCGGCACTGAGAGATATTTATTTATTGCACACATAAAACAAAATATAAAGATACAATTAACATACAGAGACGACACAAAGGAACTGCTTATTTCTAAAAGAAATCTCTTACAGCAGCAGATATTGTGCGTCACTATAACAAGTGTTCGAAGTTAGAACTATTACTAAATGTGTGAATGTCTGCCTGTCTTGTTTATATGTTGCTTACGTATTTACTAATAACTACACGAACCAGAATCACAAAGTTCGTTGGCCGTAAACGAGAATATATATAACATAATGCATATTACACAGAACATATATACATTAATTATTAATTATTTTTAATAATCCCAATTATTTATAATGAATGCTCCTTTTTTAGCCAACGATTAAATGTTGATTATGAAATATGAAGAATCATTATTGAAGTTAGTGTGTTATATTAAATTAGTTGCAAAATCAATCGTGCTAAATGTGGAATAATATTATACAAATGCGAATATCAGTCTGTCTATGCGTCTCTCCGTACTTAGACACTTTGAGTCCCGGGTACGAGCAGAGCATTTTTCTTTACTTCAATGGGGGTCAACAAACAAATGTGTTGATTGGACAGTAAACACTTGCAAGTTGCAACATCAGAAGAGTTGTAAGTGTGTTTTAAGAGAAAAAACTCTCTCATTGATATACTTTTTACTAATTTGCTGAACGAAATGGTCCATAAAAGCTTGCGAATTCGGGTGACATAATCGCTTTGATTTTAAAAAATGATCCAGAAACACTACTTGTGACTGTTCATTCCAATTTGCAGATACTGTCGCCGCAAAACAGTTTGCTTATGACAACAAGTATTATAAAAACGATTATAAAACACTCAAGGTCATGGACTATGTATACACTGTTAAGTTTTAGGTACTCCATATACTAGGTATACGGAGGACTTAACAGTTTTTTACCGGTGGCGAAAGGGACACCATATCTAAGGCCTTAAAAGATGTGGCACGTCCCGTACGTCACCGGTAAAAAAGCCTCGCACGTGGTCGTCCTTATAGTAGCCCGGGCTACTATAAGGACGACCGACGATATTGTGCGAGGCCATTTAATTGTAATAATCATTATTAGCATACTAATGATTTTAAAATTTTATTAGTTTCTCCATAGTATATGTTCCAAGTATACGTTATCCAAGGGTTTTATTCAGAATGCTTTATTATATTAAAATTTAAGTCCTTACTAGTACCTCTTTTAAATCCAAATTAAGTTATTATTACTTGACTGGTTGATTTTTGCAACTTCGTTCCATCGGAAGTCGCTTATCGCGGAGAACCGAAGAAAAGTCCTGTATGTCCCAGACTAAGGACTTGTTTCACCGCTTACAGATAGTCTATCCACAACTTTATTTGAGTTTAAACTTTAGAGGTTGGAGAATCTGTCAAAAAATTTGTGGATAGCCTAACAGAAACTTTATCCATAAGCGGTGAAACAGGCCCTAAAAGTATAGAGTTCAGCTGCTGTCAAGGGGAAACAAGACAGACAGACACATCATATCATAGGTATTCACGACATGTGTCTAAGTTTTTACCGATATTATGTAGCTAATAAAAAAACTTGTATGTGCGTCAATAATATTCATTTAGCTTTGCTTCAACCAATTTAGTCGCTATATACTAAAATAATAGCTCTACATCTTAAACTAGCAAAAACTAGTAGCTAAATAGTTATTATGTAGACACTGTGATTAAAAACCTTATTCACGTGTTCCAAATTCGAAATGATTAAAAATGGCGTGCTTGAATACGTATGCTGATCTCGTCATTATGTGGAACATTAATGTCATTTTAATGATACAGCAGAGAGGCCTAGCTTGGAGGTTAAGACAATGGACAAAAAAATAACATGAACACTTTAAATTATTTTGATTTCAGCGTTTAATTCAGAAGATTTTAGGTCGCGAGTGTTTGGCATAACTTCTAGATTATAAACGTAAAATAACCATCTTCTTGCAAACTCTCGGTTACTTATCCCCACTTTTAAACTTATTTTCGTTAGCCATCAATCTAAAAAAGTACTTAATTGAAGATGATTCCTTAATTCGGGACACAGATTCATCAAACTAATAAGTTACTCTCCCCTTTTTTGTCGGGGGTCGAAAACGATTAAACGATAGCTTTCACTGGTCTTGAACTTTAAAAAAGTAATGTCAGTGTGTAAAATTAGATAATAATACAATTTAAATTAGAAATTACATTAACAATTTTAAATCATGCGAGGAAGCAGGCGTCAACTAATAATTGGGATTACACGGCTCACGGCTGACACGTAAAGTTTATGATGCTTAACACATTTAACGAAGTATAGCGACCGGAAAGTAGACCTAAATTACAATAAGTATACAACAAAAATAAACTTAACATAAATATATTATAATAATAATGTTATTAACTTTGCCACTTAAGTAACTTTAGGACAATCATGATTTTCGAAATTCGAGTTTCGATATATCATACTTTATACTAATACTATAAATGCGAAAGTGTATCTGTTTGCTTGTTTGTCTGTCTATTACCACGTTACGCCCAAACCATTGAACGATTTTGCTGAAATTTGGTATGGGGATACTTTAAGTCCCGGGTAAGGACGTAGGAGACTTTTTAACCCGGAATAATGTACGGTTCTCGCGCGATAAATGAATTCATCTAGTGTATAATATTTTGACAGCGTTTTGCAAATGAAGTCCCTATATATATTTTCCCATTGCAATACTTTTATACTTTAAACCAAAATAATTTATTAAAAACTTACGTATACAAGCGTCCACTACTCCAGGAAACCTAGGACTAAGCTCAGACCAGTCTAAGCTATGCTGAGTGGTAAATTTAGCGCGTGACGCATCTAGCCGGTATCGAGTCCTGTCATTCCAGAATCCAGAATCACATCGCGTTTCTTTTGCATACTACGCTTGCGCATAGCTTTTAAATAAAGTTTTTATAGTTTATTTGTATTTTATTTATAAGACTATTTAGTTTAAAAGTTCTTTACCGTTTGATATTATCCTTCAATGCATGTTTAAAGACAGTAGTGATTTTAATAATACTGTTATGCATAGTATTTTTAACTTTGCTACTTCCTCCATATTAAAAAGTAATACTCTCGACAGCTCTGATGCAACGCATTCCATACTGCATTACCGACTTTAAAATCTTCCGACTTTGAAAAGGTCGACGCAAATGACCTCTACAATGACATATTGTTTTTTTTTATATTGTTTATTTTTAATTGAATACATTTAAAAATATATAAAGGATATCCTCGATTGCAAATGGAACTCCTTGCAGTAACGCGAGATTGTAATATCGCTTACAGTTTCCCAATGCGAGTGGCCTGACACATTAAGTAATAACTATTAATTACTTAATGCTACTTAATATTAGAGATTGTGGTCACAGGATCTGACCAAGCGTTACGTTCCGTTGCTCCAGTACCGTTGGTTGCGACAATCGTACTGTCTAGCTACTTATTGGGTTATAGGTTGAAAAAACTGATAGAAGACAACAGTGGTAAAGGTGAGCTCAAATCTTTTCCGAATCAATCACGAAAACTTCCACACTTATAGGGAAAGTGTGTTTTTTGTTTTATTCTTTCTTTGTCCTTCCTTAAGGCCCAAACGAAGCAACCAATAAACTTGATTTACAAGGACTTAGTTTACAAATAAAGTGATATTTGAAAAACATCATATTCGCAAAGTAGCCTCACAAGAATATTTATACATCTTTTTACTCGAGCCAAAAGTTGGTTATCTATCATATATTCATCTAGATTATAGAGACCCAAACAGTGGACAGGTTCTTTTTATATATCCAGTTAATCTTGATGTAGCACAGCGCTAATATCCTGCAAGTTTTAGGAAAGGTCACCAGTTACAGCGTTTACACAATACTCAATAGTCAATAGACCAATCGTAGTGACGTAATATCCTTCGATTGTTAATTTCGGCGGGGGTCAGCGAGGGAAAGTCACGAAAGTCACAGGTCGCATGAGTCGACTTCATCGGACGGCGATTAGTGTTATATCATACGACTTCTAATACTACTAGCGGAAAATCGCAGTTTTATAAGGGCTAGCGAGATTTTTTAAGGTTGAGTTTTCTAAATTATGTGACAATGATACACTTTTTTCTGTAATTATAATATATTTATAAAATTTTACGGTACCGAATACATCTGAATAGTCTAGTTTATCTTAGTCGTTTAGTTTATCTTTACAGTTGCAAATCTTCATTCATAGGTGACATTTATCGACAATATTATTACTTTTTTCACATCTAGATATACACACAAACTACTGTACTAAGGTTCAAACTAGAACCTTTAATAGTTGTACCACAAATGTGTACTGGGAGTGGGACTTGCGCAACGATTCTAGGAGCAGTATTTAAACATTAAAATCTATTTAAAAAAAGTGCGTTGTTTGCGTATCTTTCAATAGGTCATCTATCGAAAGATAAACGCACCTTTTGAGGGTTGAGTGTGTGGAAGACCGTAGGGTCATAAAGCTTTAAGCACAACTGCGAAACTAGAGAAAAGCAATATTTAAAAAAAAGAAATTAACTTTGCTCTTGATTTCGCCCGCTATGGTATAATACCTACAAGAGCATATTTAATTTTACAAGATTAGTTAAATATAGTATATATCTAAGTAAGGAATTTAAATATATATCAATATAATATCAAGTGCCTAGAAAAACCATTTCGGTTTATGGCGCGAAAAAACATTCAACTATTCATAATTTTACAAGATCATATTATGTTCTTGACCATCACAGCTGATATCATACTAAATAAAATCAGTAATCTCTACCATTACGTGTATCTTTATGCACTTAAGATCATCGACCTTCAGGTGATCGTCCCCAGTCCTCGTGGGTGGAAGAATGAGAGGAAATGAGGACAGACACACTCCAACGTATAGGCAAGCAATAACCATATATCTTGTTAACCATTTACTATTCAGTTACGTATCCCTAGCTAAAGTTAAAGAGTAACGGTAACCTCTCTAAGTCAACCAAATCGGTGTTATCATGAACGATTGTGTACAAACATGTAAACTATACCATAAAAACATACTGTAGGTCAAATTGTGACGATGTTAACAACATTCTAGAATCTGCATTTATTTATGGATAGTCCACAATGATTTCTTCTGTCAACCATCAAATTGAATGCAATAGTCAATAGATGAATTTTATAAAAATTCATAACAGATCAAGATCCCGCGTAAATCTGTATCAAAAACATTTATGTTTGTAATGTGAATCATAACCGAAATATTTACGACTTTCAACAGTTTATAAAATCTTCGAACTGAACGTCCGTTATATGTTTGCACCTAACATTCTTTTACTGGAGTCTTAGAACGTGGCTTGTAAATCGTAATTCTGATGTAACACAGATCAGGAAGTAACGCTAAAGAAATGTTGTTTATACTCACATGTGTTCAACTTTCTTCTACACTTATTATAGGACTTACTAGATTTCCGTTAAGCAAAGAAATGCTCAAGAAGTGTTTTAAATATGACGTAATAAAACCAAAACGTATTCGTAACTCAAAAAAAAAATCAAACGTACATCTACTCAATTCGCTTTCAAACAGTGAAGACCGGTTACAAGCAAAAACTTACCTACATCAAAGCCATTCAACTCTTTCTTTCGTGAATACAAGTATGATTGTATGAATGGGGTACTAATAACATAATTCAATACGTGTCCCATACAATGGTGCATTAAGCCCGCTTTCTGCCGACCGAGCACCATGTAATGGCTTTTGGACTATCATTATACCCCATCTACCGACATTACGAAGGTATATTGAATACCTTGTTACTGTGATAAAAATTTAAAGCGTTTTATAACATTTAATGTTCTCTTATTGCAAAATTAGTTAATGTCCTGAATTCGTAACATACTTAGGTTCTACTCTGATAATTTTAGTATTTTATTAATACTAGACTGTTAGTGTCTGCACTCTGCATGAGTCTAGGCTAACTCGACAGAAATATTATAGATAGCTTTATAAACCGGCCAAGTGCGAGTTGGACTCGCAAACGAAGAGTTCCGTACCATATTAGAGCAAACATATGTAAAATTGTGTTTTTTGTATGAAAGCCTTGCTTGATTATTAATTTTGTTTAACTTCTAGAACCGCTTAGTGAAGTTTAAGTAAAACTAATTATTTTGTGTAAATTTCAAGTGTCTGTCTGTTGCCATTATTGATATCGAGCAAAAAAATCACGTTTTAATGGATGAATGAATGAAATATACTTTATTGTGCACAATCACAGTTTCACACATATAAAAAATTTAAAAGCATAATATAGTTTGTTGTATGAGAGCCCCTTTTATCTATCAAATTTATTTTGGTTTTAGTATTTGATGTTATTCGGCATCACAAATACATAATCTGCAAATTTCAGCTCTTTAATATATTTATAAACTCTATATTATTAGAAACCAATTACGTCATCTATGCTATTAACGTTCTTGAGATACAGCAGCCTGGAGACAGACAGACAGACAGACATCGAAGTCTTAGTAATAGGGTCCTAAGTTTCTTTCTTCAGACGTGATATTTGAAAAAAGCAATCGTGTTTTTCTTCTCATTGAATAATCTGATCACAATTCGCAGGCGGCAATAATCAATTTATTAACTAATGTAATGGAATTAATAATCTTCAGTAATTAATGCAAAATGCAGTGTTTCAACACGCTTTGAATGCTAATAAGGGTTTTATAGTGATTCATTAAATGAAAATTGGATGGATACTTAATGATGTTAAACAGATTTTGTACAATGGGGGAAATTGAAAAAGAGCCAGTTGACGGGTCTGCGTTATTTGGTCGGAATATGTCAATTCCATGTAAGTCTCAATTTAACATAACCCGACCAAAATACTTAGATCCACGATCTAATTTAACTTCTATGATTGTACCATCAGGGAATTTGAAATAGATACAGATCATGAATCTAAGTAATTTGGTCGGGTTAAGTTTGTGGGAATGAGCGTGGCCAAGCCCACATAATACATTTCAGCTTTCGTATTTATAAAGCCGTGTTTCGGAAACTTCGATAGCGAGATGCAGGATTATTACGCTTAATGTGGTTACCGCCACAAGTTAAATTCAGCCGACAGATTACGACTTCCATGGAATTAACATATTCCTTTGGCTGGCTGGCTCTTTTTCAATTTCCCCCATAATACATAACACTAATGGAGTATCACTGTTACTGCTAGGAGTAAAACCCAAAAAGTACAGGAGATATAAAAATATGCGCTTGTTTTGTATTAAATAGAAAGATCTTTGCTGTGTGCAGCTGTACTGTGTACTGCCCAGTGTCTTTCTAATTGGTCATATCATGTACTTTAAAATTAAATTATAGGACTAAAAAGCGAACGAGTTACCTGATGGAAAGCAACTGCCGTGGCCCACGAATACTAGCAACATCAGAAGAGATACCGGCCCTTTAAAAAGAAATAGGGAACAGGGATAGAATAAGGTGTAGAGGTATCCTGTTCTTTTTAATGATATTTAGGGTCAAGCGAGCAGCGGGTTACCTGATGGAAAGCAACTGCTGTCGCCCACGGACAGTCGTGACATCCTTTATGAGGAAATGGGAATAGGGATAGGGGATTAGTGAAGTTGGGCCGCCGGCAAACTTACTCACTGAACAAAACACAGCACAACGCCGTTTAATTCCGGTCGAGCCGGTCCATTTGTGTCGAAGCATGGCCGGTTTTGCCGTGGTAGAGCCATGCTTCGGCACGAACAGGCCGGCTCGATCGGAATGATACCACGGCCTCACAGAAAACTGACGTTCAGTGAGTGAGTTTACCGTTGGCCCAACTTCCCTAATAAACAACCTTCTCATAAATGGCCGGCAACGCACTTGCGACTCTTCAGATGTCGCGGGTGTCCATGGGCGACGGCAGTAGCTTTCCATCAGGTCACCCGTCTGCTCGCTTGCCCCCTAAATATCATTTTAAAAAATGGCGATCCCACGGCAAAGTCCTTAGATTATGCTTACTAACTCTTTGTAGACTGCAA
The DNA here is from genome assembly GCA_026546445.1 of Cyclargus thomasi. Classification (NCBI taxonomy): domain Eukaryota; kingdom Metazoa; phylum Arthropoda; class Insecta; order Lepidoptera; family Lycaenidae; genus Cyclargus; species Cyclargus thomasi. The sequence continues at coordinate 12,375 of JAOTAV010004306.1, read as the reverse complement.
CATTACAACATAGCTTGTGAGCAACCTAAGGTTTATTGAAGATTCTGTAGTTAAGGTTTATTTGCTCACAAGTCACAAGCTAAGTTCACTGGTCGTGTAAGCGTATAACCACACCCATACATTCCACCGTGCCCACATAGTACATAATACATGATAATCAACGCACGGCTTAAAATAGACGTCTTTATGCCTTCTAAGTGTATGTTACTTTAGTCTTTGGACTGACCTAGTTATAATAATTTCTATTTATGGCATTAACAAAAAATAACCACGATTGAAACGTGCTATGAGGTCTCTGTAGATCTATTTATGTCGACTTCTTAATATGCGATTATATTTTAATACTTTTAATTTCTATGCTAATTCTAGAGGCAAGGTTTTTTGTTTTTGGAACTAGCATTATATAGAAGTAAGTGCAAGAAGCAGATAATTAACTTGTATTAAAGTATATACGCCTAAACATACTAATAATATAATAATACCTACTTCATTATCTAGCTAGTTTATCTGGTAAAAATCAAATTTACACTATAATCTCAAATATTTTTTCCGATCCTAAATCATCTATTTTAGTAGGGGAGCCCAAGAAGGGAATTTTGGATCTACTTGAGCGCGTCAGATTAAGCTAGTGTATGCTTTCAACATGTCCCTGGTTATCATGGTATTAAAATCAGATTTCTTAGTTAGTTCGGTTCTTAAAAAGTTATTTTTAAGTACCGAAATGTCGTCGAAACCGTCAGATTAAGATAGGGGTTGTTAAAATACGCCAAAGAACTCTTTCGTATAGAGCACTGATGATTTTAATGTCAGGTAAACCTGTAATAACATAGAACAACAAAGCCTATATATTTTCGTAACCAAGCTTTCCAGATATTTAATGTTGCACTTGACTAAATGTTTTAGGCCTTGCCGTCCAAAATCATGTAGTAACTGTTCGATGTAAATAATTTTTTTAATAAATTTTCATTTGTCAAAACCTTAAAATGGCTGTAGCGTCTTAGCTCTTAACCCACCGCTAAAATAAAATAATATATATTTTTTCCATTTTACCTAATCTACAAAACTTACAAGGTTTCCTCGACGCTCGAGTCACTATAAAAATAGTGCTCTCACCTTCCCAGATATTTGTGCAAAAAACCGTCAGTTTTTGAAATGTCAGTTACCTGTTTCTTTCACATAATGTCTTGCTATAGCCACTTTGATACTGACGTTACTGTATTTGTAATAATTATTGTTAACTGTTAATGGACTCCTTTAAAACACTTGTCGTGTAAAACATCGGAAGAGGCGTTGCTTGCTTGTTCCACTTAAATAATTGAGATAATGTAAAGAGACGTTAAAATAACTAACGGTTAAGATAACTGACAGGTTTGGACATTATGTACTTAATTACTAGTCAGTTTGAGTTTCTATTTCTATTTGAATTTCGGGTCATCGGGTTTAATGATGTTTACAATCTCACAAGCGTGAAGTTTTTGGATTCCAGAGTCGGGTACGTAGAAGCTCTACCAAGAGGTTGAAGGAATAGTATGTATTGATATCCATTCGATTTAAATTTTCCGTATGGCAAAATTTTACGGCGCCCCTGGCGGTCACTTGCGGAACTAAATTTCCATACTAATAAATTTACGAGCATGTACAGATAAATACTTATTGCTTCAAACTTATTAAGCAGAAAAGTAATTTTTGATTGATTTTGAAACTCGGACTCCAGACGAACATGCAACAATCTGTTTCGAAAATCATTTTAGAGGCAACGATCTTATTATGAGGGGTTTTTTTAATAGGCAAAGTTACGACTTAAACTGTTGTGTATCCTGCAGTTCTACTTGCACACGTGGCATGGCTGTCATAGATATGTTATTATTCTTTAAACAACTCCCACGCCGGTTTCGGTGACAGTGGCCGGTTTCATAGATACCAGATAGGAGTAATTTCATAGTGCCCATGAGTGTGCGCATTACCTTTACCCTCGTAACTCAGAGGGACCGATGACCGACACGACTGGCGAGAGATCAGGCGCAGGACCGACTATTTATATGTCTATACGACGCATGGATCATCTTACCAGTCCTACAATCAGGTGATCAGCCTGCGTTGTCCTAACTCTTAACCAAAATTGGAAATAACATGTTTCCAACGCGGCAATCGAACCAACGACCTTCAGGTCAAGAGCCAAGAGCCGCTCCGTACCACTAGACCACGGATGCGTTCAAAGTGGCAGATTGACTTGAATGAAATCTGTCTGCAAAAATTTTAGCTAACACTTCTCTATTTTATTTTCCATTCTTTCCCATTTCTACGATGGTAACGCTAAGCCTGCTGATGAATACTCTTAACTACGCTTGTTGTGTAGTCAAACATTCGATCGTGGGCCGTTTAGTAATGGTTAGAAAGTTAAATTTTTGTCACCGTGAAAGTGCCGCGAGCGCCCGCGCCGCGCCGCCTACCTTGTTGCATTTTAAACACTGCATACATTGTGTCGATATTAGATACGAATTGTTGTGTAATTTCTTGTTGTTTTTAGTTACAATCTTATACTATTAATAAAGAAGAAAGATTTGTATTTTTTGTATCTTTGTATTTTTTATGAATAAACTCAAAAGATACTGATCCGATTACAAAAATTCTTTCATCTTCAGTTTACTACATTATGACAGATTGACGTAGGCTATAATTAATAATATAGGAGGGTATTTTTATTCCCACAAGTTCCATGGGATAAAACAATTCCACACAGGCAAAGCCACGGGAAAATAGAAAAGACACTTTTGATCATAAATACTTTTAGCGAAAAAGAAGATTAAGTAATCTTTTTGTTTTTCGAAGGTTAAGAAAGACTGTAGTAAAAGAAAAATTGATGATTTTTTGACAAGAACCATAATGCTGATATTTTTATATGGAAGCAATATTAAAATATACATATGGCCGAAGGGCGAAGGCATATGCCTACACCTTACAGGTGGTTACCGTATCACAAACTGCTGCAACATGGAAGTAGCGACACCATAGAATATAGATTATCATTTTGCTTTTTTTTATACTCTGCACACGCATCAAAACAAAAGACAAATTAAAAAATGTCCAATACTTTCACCTAAAAACAAAAATAGAAGACAATAGCGAAGATTTATGAACCGAAGTTAAGTTTTCATGTTCCGATCTCATGTATCGTGATGATAATGAGATAACAATCTCATCTAATAACAGACCCCGTGAGATTGTAGAGCAGCGAGGTCAGTTAGTCAACTCTCCAGCTCATTGATTTCTGAATAATAACTGACCTACTATGTTGGTAATTTTTTAACTATGTATGCTGAAATAATTGTTCGTTAGTATGTGTAACAGATTAACATAAATTAACATAAAACTTTTTTGCCGTTTATTAAATGTGTTTATTAAAATGTTATGTTATGTCGTTTATTAAAAAAACAAAATCAAAAAAGTTAGTGATATTAGCATTTGACGACCTCTATGGCTCAGTCGGCAAGCAGAAGTTTCTCAATGTTCCTGGGTCTTGGATGTGTATTATATATGTTAATCATATAATAAAAACTTAAATATGTTTATAGTATAAAATATATTCCCGTTGTCTGGTACCCGTAACACAGGTACTTAGCACGGGGCCAGACTGACGTGGTGTGAATTAGAATTAGAATTTCTTTATTGCAAGAATGTAGTTACAAAAGATGTTAATATATATCATTTAGTTCTAGTACATTCTGCTTTTTACTTAATGTCATAACAAAACACGATAGGAATTAGAATTTGTATTAATAATCTAATTAGTAAATATTATAATGTCAAGGAATTCAATGTAAGTCAATAGAGTAAAATGCGAAAGTCAAAATGAATTTTGTTACATCATGTTTTCTCTGACGTATGAGACATGTACTCATTTAAACAATAAAAACAGTGTTTTAGTAGCCATTTAGTTATCTCCCTTTTAAAGGCAGTCAGAGGTAGAAGTGTCCATAGATATTATATTGGCATACGTCCTTACTAATTACAAAAAGTACTTCGCTTCCAGCACTGCTACTTTCACACTGAAGTCTATACATGGGACATTATCTCTTGGTATTGTACAATTTATATATCACACGGGAATCGTACCAGCAAAATAGGACGAAGGAAGGAATAAGAGGAAGCGGTAACAGACACACAGATACAGTTTTACCATTTATAATATTAGTATGGTTACTTCCATTAACTTCCCGGATACCACACCACTGTCACGTCACTGTTCGCAATATCAAATTATAGCCTATGTGACATGTGTTCTTTCGACCATGGAACACTGGTACTCTCTATTCGCCAGCCTAACATTATTAATGCTAGTGTTTCTTTCTGTCTCCCTGTTACCTCTCAACGCTTCAAGTGCTGTATCGATATTGCTGCTTTTCTTCCCTGAAAAATGCATGGGTTTGGGAAACTAGTTTCCCAGAAACATGAGGACTTTCTAGATGGAGCTCGCAACTCCGTACACTTCCGAATTTATAATATTAGTATGGATATTCTAAAACTACGAATGAAATGTTCAATAAAATGTATGAAAATTTTTTTTGCAAATTTTGGATCCAATCGGACAACGGAATCGCCTTCTACCATACTAACTTTCCCCCCTTTTACCCCTTTAGTGGACCTAAGAAAATAAATCCCTTTTTATAAGTCACATTCGACATACGGAGAACACTCCCCCCAAATTTTGTGTTTCTGCGCTCGGTGGTTCCTAAAAACATATAGTTCAGGACGGGACAAAGGATTTTATAAAATCATTAAGAAGATTATTATCCATACAGTGGACCCCCAAAATCCGGACCCTCTTTACTCCGGCGCCCCTTGTAATCCGACACATTACAAGACGCAATTGACGCCTTTCAGCTTGGTTGCAATAGGTTGAAGAGAATAATTTACACTCTACAACAATTTTTTACTTTTGAGGAGACTGATGGACTAAGCTGTGATAGAATTAATTTATATATTATTTTATCCAAATGTCATACGTCCGTCAACTAGATCTAGAATCTTATCATTAGATACGTCTTATAAGATACTCTTTTGTAAAGGCAGTGAAACTGTATAATCCGACAAATTCGATAGTCCGACACTGCCCTGGAAAATGTTAGTCGAACTATCGGAGGTCCACTTATATTCCTTTAAGCTGTATTTAAAATTATTCGATCTCCTCATTCTTGGCGATATTTGCAACTACAAGATTTCGTCCAAGTGTTTAAGAAGGTACTAAAAATAACTGTACAAAAGTCATGTGTTGGTTATAAAAATAAAACCGAGTTTTCTACATTGGTATATATTCTTAGAGCCTTGAGTTTCAGAAGTTTTGTAATCATTTTATATTTCTTATATCATAAAACTTCTACTTGATAAAGTATAAAGTCAAAATGATAATTTTGACTGCTCTACATTTAGAATAGCAGAAAAACTTAACAACACCAAACAGCGTAATTTTCACGTGTATGTAAATCAATGTTCAATAAAAGGTCATAAGCCTTAAGGCATTAACAATAAGGCTGAATATGACATGTGATTTATGGTATGTAGGCCACAGACCTTGTAGTGCGTGTTTGAGATGTCGATGTACTTATTTGGCATACCTGCTGGTTCAACGATCTTGTTATGTGGGAACCTCTTAAACTGTTGATAATACGATGTTGAAATTAAATAATTCATAATATGATATGTACTTTGTAATGTATGTTACGATTTACGAGGTTCCAATTTACGAGTTTTTGTGACTGAAATAACAAAATTTTAAGACTGACAATGTTCTTGCAATTCTTAGGATGTTGCGAGTGTCCATACGCGACGGTTGTTGTTTTCAATCAGGTAATCCGTTTGTTTGTTTGTTTGTTAACTAATTTAATAAAAAACCAGCTGTTGCCTTGTTGTTTATCACTTACTTTTGTTACACTCAGATATATTTAAACCCTGAACTGGTGGGATGATAATTACAATCTCTAGAGATACAAACGATTCATATCTAAGTCACTGCACTAAAACGTTAGAATTACTTTTAAATATCAAGAAGTACTAATGTTTAAACGCCAACACAACAAGACATAAATTTAATTACAAAACAATAACTATCATAATTACTTTTTTGTAAAAAATATATACGAGCTGTCCAGCGTCAGTTACGGATAAATCTCCTACTCTACTTGCGAAAGTTTAACCTTTCTGAATATTTAAAATTCCGATCCATGGCCTGCAAGACTTACATCATAATGACCAACAAAATATTTCACTACAAAATTTTATAATCTTTAAGCGTCTTTTTAATAAGAGGCCCTGGAATACGGCCTGTCAAGAATATATTGCATGTACGGGGTGTAACAAAAGTAAGTGATAAAACTTTAGGGATCGAATGTGTTCCTGATATAGAACTCGCTGTGAAGCGCCGAAAGCGAAAAATAAAATCCGTGATTTGTATAGCCAGTGATATGAGTTTACCCATACAAATCGCAAAAAAAATATTTTTCGCTTTAAGCACTGTTACTTCCACAGTTAACTCTATATCAGAAACACATACGATCCCTAAATTTTTATCACTTACTTTTGTTATATCCTGTATACTTGAATAAGTAGCCTAATACTATAATTGATATTTATGGTTAAGACTTGAGAGCTACATAGGTGCATAATAACTGAAAAGTTGTCTGGAAGAAACTGTTGAAGAAACAATGTACAAATAGGCTGTTTAGACTACTGAAGTCTAAACAGCCTATTTGTGCATTGTTTTTTCTAAAGTGTTTATTTTTCTAAGTGTATTTTTAAGTTGTACAAAAATATTTTTCTACGATATTCCAACTTGGTAAGTCTGTTTTATTAGGCATCTTTCAAAATTCCACATTACGTTATTATAGTTTATGGAATATGAAGAATTTTCTGGAATTATTTCTTGCGCTGCGCAACACAAAAATCTACTGATAATCGAGATAAAAAACAGTTGCACCAAAGTTTACGCAATGTTTCGCTAACACATAATTATGTGTGGCCAGTTCGTTGCGCAAAAACACACACACACACACAGAATTGTGATCATGTAATTGATAATGATGATTATTCAGTTAACATCGTAACCGTTAGTATAGATTGTAGGGTAATAGCCATCTTATGTTTGAAGAAAATGTTATTTCTGTGTAGGCAAATTAGTAGGTTTTTCTCGTGATTACACTGCTAATATGTTGGAGAAAATTGATTTTTGCGCCCTCAATCGTTTGTTAGGTAAAACATAATGTGATTATGTTTTTGTTGCTTGGACTACTAACATACAGTGTATTTTAATTTACCTTTACGTAACTATATATTTTTTATTTTTAGTTTTAACTGACGTTACTGGCCTAACTCTTTATAGTCTGACCTACAATATTTAAAAGGCTGAATTTGTCAAAACCCGACCAGAATACTTAGATTTACGAGCTGTATCTGTTTCAAGTTTTCTAATTGCACAAAGCTATATTTTTGAAAACGTAGCATAATTAGAATTTTATGAATCTACCTGAAATCAGGGGGCTATTATGACCTCTTATTTCCAGCCATTTTACGCCCGAAAACATACTGACTGACAAAGTGACAGTCAGTCAGCAGTCACGTGATACTAAACCGACTTCTGCATTGTAGTTCGGGTGGCATTTTCGCATTATGACAACATCGTCTGACATCAGATACGATGTTCTTATGTCAAATACGGTCGTTCTAAGTCATTCAGTTGTGATATGAAAAAAGAACAAGTCAACTGTTGGCCGTATATTGAATTGCCTGGAACCATGCAAGTTTCGTAAAAGGTCATAATAGCCCCCCAGGGTCAATTTAATTGTAAAAGTAGAAGTACCTCTAGTATTTATGAAGCGCATACTTAGGCATTTTATGGGGCTATTAGTCTCTTTTCTCACTAGTGATTTCTATCTATACAATATACCATAAACTGTGTCTATAGTATTTACTATGTGATGACACGCGAGCATATTTCGCAGAAGCTGTATTTATCTAATGTTAGAAGCAATTTTATTTAGGGCCTGCTTCATCGCTTAGATAGTCTATCCATTACTTTATTTTACAGATGTTGTATGGAGAATCTGTCAAAAAAATTGTGGATAGTGTAACAGAAACAGCGGTAAAAAAGGCCCTTAATTTTTGAACTTAGCACCATATTTTAAGGAAAGGCATGTTTTTAATGTAATATTTAAGTTGTCTGGTACAAAAGTCTTTCAGGTACTTTTTAGTTTCTACCAGCTAAGGCTGACGTGGTGTTAATCGTCCACAGATTACAAAATTGTTTTTAAAATAATAATGGTGTTGTTTATATCTCATGGAAATATTATGATTGTTTTCTGTATTTGATATAATATGATAGTCTACATGTATACAACAGACATGCAGAGTGCAGGGTGCCAAATACTTTTTTACACATTCGACCGTGAACGCGTTTCGCGTAAACTAAGATTTTATATGGGATTTGTACAGCGCCACCTAGCTATACTAACAAGTGACAGACAAGTACAAATGCCATATGTACATGTGACATATAGTAAACGCAAAACGTGTTCCACGATCGAATGCGAAAAAAACTCACACTCTGCACTCAGCTCTACAAACCCATAGAGCAAATTAGTAACAAGCAAGTATGTAATTATGTCTTTTTGAGTAAGATTTCACATATAAAAAATAGCATTAGCGCAAAATATAGTACGTGATTCTACGTAATAAATGGAGATACGTTAAACATCGTCGCTACAATTTCGGTAGTTAGGTAGATGGATACGGGACCTATCACGTAACTCGCGGGAACGTAAACAGCTTATATCGTAGATGTTACGATTGAGTTCATAAATATAGGTTAATGATTCAGTAGAATTCCGTTATTTAGAGCGAACTAGTGATTTAAATACTTGTGCCTCAAAAACTATATCTATTTCTAAAACTATGACCGAATCTTGGGTTACGTTTTGACAAAATTTTTGGGTCTGCATAAATATATCATGTAAAGGACATATGGACACAGGGATATGGAATATGGATAACTTCTTATAATGCCTTATTACCGTATACCGTAGCACAAATAAACGAATAATAATATCATTACTTAACTGTTATTCAATAAAGATTCTAATTTCTAACTGATTAAGAGAGTTATTGAAATATTCATTTATTCACAGTAATGTAAATCCTCTGAGTGTGGCAAATAGCTGTACGTTTTCTCTGAGTTATTTGAAGACATAAGTGGAAAAATTGGATAACTAACATTTTGCAACCTCCCGAAGGTTAAATACTAATATTTTCTATAAAATTTTGATAAATCTTTTAACTTACCTATTTATCTAGCTACACTTATTATAATTCACAGTATTTTAATTTTTAAATAGCATCCACCTATGCAAAATCCGACCTTTTTTTTATATTAGTTGTCTGCTTATTCCACTTATGTCTTAATTTAATGAACGACGTCTCGTAACATGTAATCTTTAGTGAATTCAATCGTTGAATTCTGAACTGTGGCCTTCGATGCGTAACTGTAATCAAGGTTGCCTTCTGATCTCAGAAGTCCACTACCGAGTACCTTACATCATTGTTTCGCTCTATTTTTGTACCAAGAACTAACAGAAGCATACATTTATCTGCGAAAGTATATTTTCTATAATATAAATTAAAGCGTTCAATGTGTGTAAGCGCCAATCTTAAGAACCGCGGAACCGATTTCTTTGTTTATTATTCTGGTTGTGTACATTTTATCGAACTAGGTTATTACACATAAATTATTAAAAAAACTAACGTAGAATTTTGTAAATTAAAATACTAAAGAGTTGAGAAATTTAACGGCTACAATATCGATGACTCCCACGTTAAAAATCATATGTGTAAAAACCCAACTTTACAGGAGGGTTACTTAAAGATAGTATTCGATGCAGTGTCCCTTTGTTAATTTAATAACATGGAAAATATCTTCAAATGACTCCTGTAAAGTTGAAGTTTTATACATACGACTTTTGACGTGGGAGCCATCGATATCAGCACCAAATAATATTTTTTTTTCTTATAAATATGTAATAATATGTATGAAATAGCTGTACGTTACAGTTTTTTATAATAAATCATAATTAATGATTCAGACGTGTAACTCTTTAATGTACTGGTTCGCCTTGCGCTACATATTCTATTAATTAAAAATACTTTTCAGTTATGTACTTGAAGGAAATAATTAATAATTATATTATGTAAAGTAACCATCGGAAGTCGTTATTTATAAAATATTTCACGTATAATTAATTAACAATTTAAACTCATGAATTTCTTACATAACCTTACTTAAAAATATTTTTTTTAACAAGCTTATTAAACTCTTAACAATACCTTCTAAGTTATATCAGTTATACCATAATTTATTCTAATCTAAAAGAATTCCTTTTAGATTAAGACTCACTGGGGATATGAGGTACTCCCGCAATGAGACTCTTGTCTACGTGGTGTTCAGTATTGTCTGTGAGTTCTTATCTACCTATGTAATCACGAGAAAATATGGAAAATACATTATTTTAGCAAACCGGGACAGTTATCACTAATTCAAAGGTTTTTGGAAAAGGACTAGCAGAAATTCCACAAAAATACGTAAAATAGTATTCCGGTCTAGTTTTATAGTTGACGGAGACAGGATCGAAAAATAAACGTAGCTGCGAGTTTTATAGCAACATTATGAAGGTACTCGTTTTACAATAACGTACAGATTGTAAGCACGTCTCATAATATTATGAAACAACAATTTTTATTATTCACAACAAACGACAAACAAATGCCCGAGGTACAAAACAAACCATTGTACACGTTATTAATCGTCTGTGATTATAATTTAGATTTGATTACATCATGATGACGAAAATATATTCAGTGAGGATGCGTCATGCAACATCAGTATTTAATTGTTTTAGAGGTAGGTTATTCAAAATAATTTTATAATTTAATTCTAAGTTTATATGCAGTGAAGTATTTACATTTTTATAACTGTAGGCACTTTATTTCTGTCTGCTGACTTCCTGTTGACTTCCTAGGAGGCCAGGACGCTGCCATCCTCTAGGATGTTTCGCATATCAGTATTCGTATCCGCGGATATCCAAGGGAAAATAATGACCCATATCCGTATTCGTATCCGCCATTTTTCCGGAGACCTTTTACGGATCTTTTGACTCGATTAATTTTCATTTGATATGATGAAAGGTTCGTTACACAGATTACAGGGTGTAAAAATGTTTAGTGATAATACGTAACGGGGTTTATTAGTTCCCTATATAATGAAATATATAGGGTACTAATAAACCCTGTTAATAGAAATGAAAGTAACAGTGCTAAAAGCAAAAAGATATATAATTTCTACGAGCCAACTCATTTTTCTGGTGCGTTTTATTAAATCTCACATAGATAAATGAAATATGATCCGCGGATCTTGACATGAAATATGCGGATCCGGATTCGTATCCGCGGATATATATTTTTAACGATCCGGCACATCACTAATTTCAATATTCCTGGATTTATATTATAAATCCAGGAATATGCTGTTGATATAATAATTCCTGCTGTCCTTTACAGTTCTGTTTTTTTTACTATGGAGTTAACATTTTAACGTGATTCAAGAAGTGTTGAGGATTTTATCTGGTTTCGTTGTCATTTATTTGTATGTTTTACCAAGTAACCGTATATTATAGTATCAAAATTATAAATAGATTCATATCCGGTGAATCACGTTCAGCTTTATCCGTCGTCGAACGGATGTCGTCTGATATCCTTTATAGTTTGTTCTTTACTACCCCAAAATAATAATGTATTTTAGGAAGCAATTAAGAACTATATTGCTGTAACACAGTATGAATCGCTTATATTTTACCAACTATTTAGCATTTGAATGCGGGGTATAAGAACATTCACAAATCTTATTATTTGTCCAAGTCATCTAATACCCTATTGCCCTATATGTGTATACCAAATTTCATCTTATCCCGTTCAGCAGTTTCGGTGTGATTGACGGACAAACAGCCTAACATACAAACTCTTTCATCAGTGAAGAATTTGTATTTTATATGTATAGGTCACTTTTTTTCCACCGCTTCATTTATATACCTAAGAGATTCGCTGCCTTTCAAGGCTAGGACGTTACCGCTCCTCTAGGTCGCTGCTAAAACAGACTGTTACACATTACTGAAAGGGAATATGCGTGTAAAACAAAATTTATTGAATGCAAATTATTATGATAGTGGGCCTAAAGTTTTACAGAATTACAAAACATCTCTGAATCCTGTTGAGAAATAAGTAAGATATTAGCGATGTAAGTTTTCTACCCATCTCTTTCTCTTAAAACGTAATTTAGTATGA
>JAOTAV010004297.1:0-31230 GCA_026546445.1 Cyclargus thomasi | reverse complement strand
CATCCATACATCCATACATCCATACATCCATACATCCATACTTACAAACTTTCGCCTTTATAATAGTAGTAGGATTTTTTGACCGTTGATAACCGTTGCCAATGTATAGAGATAATATCTTTGGGAGTATACTTACGATTTTTTTAATAAATGATTATGTCATTTTCTGATGTAACGCAGAAGTGCCTTTGTTGTTATATCTCAAAGTAGCTATATTATTAATAATATCCTTATCAAAGATCTAACAGTTATTATTTATTTCTATTCATCTCAGACAGTTGATATATTATGCCAGGAAGTGACCAAAGTTTGGGCAAGGTACTTGATACATAAAATTATAGTTAACGTACCTTGCCCATAGTTTTTATACCATTCAAGTTTTTTTTGCTACTACGGAATGTGGCGACGGACAATTTTTGAAATCCAATAAACGAACAAACCTTGAACTAATACGGAACAAGTTGGATGCGCAAAAAATCCTATCATTACATTGTTGATCTTTTCATGTAGCACTACATTATTTAAACGAGAGTAAAAAACATTTGTCGCGAATCACAATGGATTTGCGAGAATTTTCCAAATGTAACACTTTTTGTTAATGCTTAATATAATTTTAACCTACATTTACAATATTTCAATATAAGAAATTTTATAGACATATTAGTTAATAAAGGAATACCGAAAATGAAAAAAAAAAAGCTTTGAACTTATAAATGAGCTTTAAAAATAAGTGTTGGCCTGTACCACTAAGTGCAATTCGTACAATCTCCTGATAGTTGATATCATGTAATCAGTTTATCACAAAATGTATTTATCCCCAAACTATGACTAGATAAGAAATAACTCGATATGTTTGTATGGATATATTGTCAATTCAGTCGTAGGGTTGTGAACGTTATAAAAAGTCATTCGCAAATATCGAATATTAATATTATGCAGATGTTTTTTAAAAGGTGTTTCATTTCATTTTTATTAGCTTTCATAATAAATAGCTAACACAAATTATTTGTTAATTGAGACCTAAGGTAATAGAATTAGCTCGAAGATGTCTACAGTAGAACTACTTGAATTTACATACATTTTTGAGTATTAAAATATTTAGATTGAAATGACAGATTTGGTGACCATTTCTTAAAGTTGCATAGTGGTAGTCGAAAAGTGGTACACCAGCACTATCGGCGACCGTACCAGTCTAGCCGTTAAGTTACAAACTACAATACCCATTCACAATTTTCGATACCTATTTAAAATGTACTTTACGTTAAAATGTACTTTAGATATAACCTTACTATCACTACGCCCTTTTGAGCATCAACATTTAGTACATCGTTATCGTCAAAATATTCCACACAATCGCACCCACACGGCACTTACACGTAATGAAATCTAAACAACAATCGGTTTTTATAAAACGCTTTTAGACCTTAGCTACGATTTCAAATTGGATTATACTAAAGCTTACAACAAATTATGTATACCAAAACAGACTCTTCCACTCCTAGACAACAGCGAATCAAACAAACGTTTAGGTTGTTTGTCCACCAACACCGACAACCGAGAACAAGATTATTTCGGTCCGATAAAATGCATACTACAGGCTTCATTTTCCTCTACGCCTTCAATGACGGCGACGATATTGACGATAGAGTGTCGCTAGAAAATGAAACTTATAGCTTAGATCATTAAGTTGCATTTTATCGTTGCGAAATAATCTCGTTCTCGGTTGACGGTGTTGGTGGACAAACGGTGTTAGACCACATACAAATTAATCTTCTCTTCCTCTACTGAGACTAAATCTTCTGTGAAACTTAAACGACCTCTTTCGTTCCGGTTTAGACTCGACCGCTTTACCATCCAGATCTAGATTATCGGCGCTTTTAGCAACCTGCACACTTTTCCGTCGATTCTTCATAGATTTTACGAGCCTATAAAATTTACCTTTCTTCTTAGCCGGATCGATATTTAAGTCGGCCAATTCTTCCACTTCTACGCTGAATTCCGATGAAATATCGCCGAGGTCTTCTACGCTGTGATTTTCTGGTTCCTTTTCATGATGGAAGGGTATTTTGGATTTTGATGTGTTTGGCTTGGGTTCCGCGGGGGGCGGCGGAGCATCAGGATCGACGCACTGAACAGAAACAATAAAATTCCAATTTTAAATTAATTGGCAGCCATGATTTCCTTAAAAGCTTATTTTCGAATTAAAAAAAAATATATTTATTTGCATGAATTCACAAACAACACAAATGGCCGAAAAAACGTGGCATTCGAAACATTTCCTTCCATCAATTTTCGTTTCATTGCGAATCGGAATTAGGAATATTTTCGTGAACGATTTACTTTGAAACCATTCTGATCGAAAAAGTTTGAACGGGAATGTATATTAAACACGGATTTAGGTACAATTGAAAGTTATTACTTAAATTCGAGTTTTTAATACGTTTTGTCAGACTGAGTTGTTCGAAGAGATATTATGAGAGTGGCTGTGGATTATTCAGGCGAAAAAATCTTAAAAGAAAAGGTATGATGGTTGATTTTATATTTTCTGCTTCAAACTTGGGGTTTCACATTGAAACTTCAGTAAGGGAGATAAAGCTAGGTGATGTATATCCTTGTTTGACATTTTCGATTAGCCTCGTACCGTCTCGTTTTTGTTAAACTAAACTTTATCCTATCCAAGAAACTAGGTAAAATTTTTAGCACCGTTTTATATTATATACTCTTAACGATCTCTCTATTCACGTGCTTAATATAAAAGAAAACAATATTTGCTTAGATTTTTAGGGTGTCGTACCCATAGAGTAAAAACGGAAGCCTATTCTAAGACTTGCATATCTGTCCATCTGTCTTTCTGTCTGTTTGTCTCCAGGCTGCATCTCAAGAACGGTAATAGCTAGAGAACTAAAATTTTCACTAAATATGTATTGTTATTGACACTATAACAACAAATACTAAAACTAAAATAAATTTAAAAAATAAGAGGGCTCTCATGCAACAAACGTGTTTTTTTTTGCTTTTTTTGCTCGATATTAATAAAGGCAACTGGCAGGCACTTGAAATTTACACATCAGTCTTAAGTTAGCTCATTTGTCATCTTGAACTGAAATTATATAAATAACTTACATCCTCCAGCGATATCCTATACGAGGGCACCTGTTCTGGGTGTCTCCAGGGCTTATAGTATGGTGTGTCGGTGAGCGCCTTCCATCCGGGATACCGCTTCGTCGCTGCTTGCAGCTGGTGTACTAAGCGCGGTGCTAGTTGTGCTGTTACTCTGGAAATATGGGATTGTGGTCTTTAAGTACACGCTCTTTTATATTCTATACTAATAATAATTATAAAGCTTAAGAGTTTGTTTGTTTGAACGTGCTAATCTTAGGAACTACTAGCCGGAATTGAAAAATTCTTTTTGTGTTGGTTATTCTATTTATCGAGGAAGGAGGAATAGGAGCCGAGCAGTAATCAAAAAATTGTGTAAAAACGGGCTAAGTCATAAAGTTTCAGGTCGTGGGCAACAACTAGTATTATGTATAGTTGGTATGTTTGACGTACGAAAATCTCGCAAACTTTCGAATGTCAAACATACTGATTTTTAACTTTTCTCAACTTGCTGTAAAAGAAACACGTCCAACGTGTTTCTTTTACAGCATACTAAGCCTACAGGCAGTATCAGCGACGCTGGGCGCCAGGCCGATTTTCTTCTATTACGTATTTGAATTTAAGTTAAGGGGTGCCGAATGACGTCGCCCAGGACGCATGTAGGGATAATGTGGGCCTGCCTACAGTCATAATATTTACCTATTCACCAGCCAGGCGGGTAGCGCGCCGCGTGGGTCGGAGCGGGACACATAGCCCAGCCAGCTGCCGGGGCCATCCCGGGTTCGCACCACGAACCCCGTGAGCAGCGACAGCGCTCTGGAACGCGGAGAAAAACGCATATGTGTGGGTAAGCCTTGTTCACTCGGACAGCGCCTGCCGCATGCATGAAAGATATGTATTTACAAACGAACGCACACATAGTTTAATTGAACTATCCGTACGTATCTCTACCATGAGTTTGAAGCAATAGCATTTATCGATACTCGACAGCGATTACATAAATTTTGAGTATGAAAATTTTAGTTCCAGATGTGACCGCTAGAGGCGCTATAAAATTTTGCCTACCTAGTCGGTATCGAGAATCGATAATAACTATTGCTTCAAACTCATGGTAGAGCTACTGATCTTTAATGGGAAATTCATTAGTCGGACAATCTGAAGCTCCGCTTCTATGTTAGTAATAAAGCGAGAGCTGATAGCAAATTTTGAGTAACTATTTGAGGCAAGCCACAATAGGGAAATCACCACAATACGGAACTGGGGACCTAGCTAGTGAGAAGATGACGTCGCTATCAGGCATGTGTGCAGATTTGCCTTTTACTATTTGATAGAATAACAGTTTTAAGAGAAAACCAACGCTTAATCGCTGAATTTTGGTAATGAAGCATAATAAGCACACTAAAAGGCTGAACGACTTCTATTATTCAGAACTTCTCTATGACAGGATAAGAAGATTTGTAACTCTTTATTTATCTTTATGGTACTGCACTATATGAAACTAAATCTAAAGTAGAAAATTATAACGCAAAAGCTTTATGGAGTTAGATAGCAAACCTTTAGAAACCTCAAAGACGCCTTTTGCAAAACTGTTACTAATTGAAATAAATTATAATAAATTGAAATAAAAACCCCAATTTTCCTAGGTGTAAAATTGTGAGCATTCGAGTAAAACGCTTGGAAATGATTTTAAAAAGATTTGGACACTTTGTAAGATTTATCTCACTTTTCGCTATGTTCAGCATCAGCTGTTTTTCAAAATGTCTCCGGCTTGGCACGTGAAGCGACTGAAAAATGTAGAGTCCAGTGGAACACATTAATCTGTAGCTTATACCAGAATCGATTACTAGATTCTAAATATTCGGTGCGATATATTTTATGTAGAAGTAGTACATTTATACCATACTAGGTATAAATGTACTACTTCTATACAGCCTACATATACAGCTGTACTCGTATATTCATTTTTATCGACTTTTTTTTAACGACTTCAAAAACGAGGAGGTTCGGCTGTGGATATTTTTTAATGTATGTTCAACAATAGTTCCGCCGTGTGTGAACCGATTTTCAAATTTTTTTCTTTGTTCTATAGGGTATTGTTCCGAATACGTTCACCATAGTGGCTGATGATGGGAACCATGAGTAATTAAGGGGACTTCTCGAAATTTGTATTTCGAGGAGTTCCCTTAGTAAAATATTAATTTTTAAGTCGGTGCCAGTCCCAAATATCAGATTAGCTCATGATTATATGGACATGGTACAGACTTCAAAATTATGAAGATTGTGTCCAGAAAATTTGAGGTTTAGCTAAATTCTAAAATAGACCTATTTAGAAAGTAATATTATTTCATATTTTTCAGTTTATAGAAGTTTATTTTTTTAGTTTTTTCCTTGGAAGTTGGTTTTCCATTTTTTGTAAAAAATAATTATTATAAAAGTGAGAATTATTTGTAAAGAATATGAACACCACAGAATGTTGATACTATCAACTTAATTTAATGTTTTGGAAATGTTTTCTATTGGATTGCGTAACACCTATTATAACAATCAAAATTCCTTTTTGTCTTGGAAAAACATTATTTTCCTTTGGAAACAAGAATAGTTTTTTTTCGTATCATCACGCTATTTTGAATTCCACGCAAGAGAAGCCGCTGGCAGAAGCTAGTTTTCCCTATTTTTCAGTTAGTCTTTAGTAGTGTAATAGCGAGAAGCGACCATTGACCGAATATAGTATCGATACGTCATGACTCAACTGAAACTGACTCGGTAGGGATTGGAAGGTCGTCACGGATTGACGCACACAATATCTAATCTATCGAGTGCTGATCCAAATGATGACGTCATATTTTGTATGATCAGAAACGCGGCTCATTTGGTTTTAGTATTGTACTAATAGAGATGAAACGTAAAAAAATACATTAAAAGCACGGTCAATTGGCAGCTGTAAGTAAGTTAGAATTTAAGCAAAATCGTCTGAGTGGTTTGGGCAACGAGTGACACACAGACAGACAGAATTACTATTTATAATATTGAAGTATGGGTGCTTACCTAACGAATCCTTTCCTCGGCGGGTAATCCTTGTGGTAGACGGAATGGTTGAGGATCATCTTCTCGTCGCCCGTGTCCAGCCACGACCGCTGAAGCACGAAGTCGCGGTTCTTGAGGGGCGCCGGACAGGACACTGTAGACAATATATTGTTTAATGTGTAACTTTACGCACACACAAATATTCATTAGAAAAATTTAAAAAATATGTCCTATCCAAGTGTCATTAAAATTGAATTTTTGAGGTTTGGAAATACAGACAAGAGCCAGAGTCCCAGAAAAGGCTAAGAAACATCTTACTACATGTACAATGTGCTTTTTTTGATAAGTAAAATAAACATATTTCTGCGCAACGAAATTACGGATATAACGTAAATAATTGTAGGAAGAAAACGAGCTTGTGCCATAAAAGGTGTAGCAAAATTGTTACTATGTAGTAAGTTCAGCTAAAGAACTATAAAATAAAAAATACGTATTGAAAACCCCTAGACTCATTTGAATAAAAACAGGTGTGGAAACAACCACTCACGCAAAATGGTTGTACTAATAAACCATCGTGTATAACCTAGTGCCTACATTGTATGCTAGAATTACATGCAGTACCTTCAAAACATACAACAAATCAGTATGCCGACGTGCGACATACGACAAATCTACGTGAGTACGGCTACGTGTGGCTGTTAGCTGCCCCATATGATGTGTCATATACTATGGTATGGCGAGAGTGCTATTTTTGTGTACTCGAGCGTCACACGCTTCGTTATTTCGTTACCTAGAATATTTTTTTTGAAAATAAGGTTAAACGAAGAATAAAATAATTATAAGTATATTTTATATTGCAGCAGTGGGTTCAGACTTAAGACGCTACAGTCTTAAAAAAGAAAATGCATAAAAAAGTTCTAATATCCGATAATAGTTCAATACTTTAAAAGATTTTTATATCATGACTCGCTTTTGCCCGCGACTTCGTCCACGTTGCTTCCCCAGTTTTCCTCTTTAAATTTTTTGTCATTTTCTTTGCTATCCTCAAGGAGTCCGAGATCTTTCCAACTAATGCAAAAACCACAGAAATCGGTTTATGCGCTGGGAAGTTATAGCGTCAGGAAGGAAAACCCGACATGTTTTTACATAATAGATAAATCTACATGTAGAATGCCTACACAAGCTTAATCTGGCGCGTTCGAACAACTCCTAAAATTCCCTCTTGGGCCTTATACTACATCAAACCTATTTCGAATTTTCAAAAAAGTCGGGTTACTGGTGTTTTGTCAATTGCGGTACGGAATAGTGCGGTAAACTCCGGTTATAGTCACGCATCGGCTTTCCCTTTGAAGTCTAAAGGTATAATTGCTAAAAGATGATAAAAGCTTTCATCGAGCTTACTACGTTTCAAGCAATAACTTCGTTATAGGTATAGGATAAAGGAAATATAGCACAATTTTATTTGTCACGGCAAGCCATGCTTTGGCGCGACTGGGGCGGCTCGATCGCAGATTACTACGGCCTTACAGAAAACTTGCGCGAAACAGCATTGCGATATTGTGTTTCGTCCACCAAGTGAATTTGCCAGAGGTTCAACTCCTTTCACCTCATTATCTATTCCCGTTCCTTATTCCTGCATTCTATACATTCAAATGGCCGACAACTCACTAGCAAGTTGCAACGCTTCTGACGTCATAAGTCTATGTGCGACGGCAGTTGCTTCCCATCAGGTCCCGTCATCAAGTAGGCTGGCTAAGCCCTCTCTTCCGACAACAACAATTAAAGCAACTGGTACAATTATTCTAAGCTTAACATAAAAGTCACAATTAAGACATAATAAACGAGTTTACTAGGCTATTGACCTACAAACTAAGTCCTATAGACGTACTTTAGCAGCGTGAAACGTAAAAGAAGATTAATATAATTCCTCTCTGCGTCTCTAATTACCGCCTACTGAGCGACGATGACGCAATTATTCTTTAGCCTTTATATTATTATAAAACCGGCCAAATGCGAGTTGGACTCGTGGACAACGCGATCCGCATCAGTAGAGAGAAAAAAAGTGAAAAAAAGTGAAAAAAAAGTGTTTTTTTCACTTTTTTTTCACTTGCTCTGAAAGTTTGACAGTCGACCACGTCATGTTAGCGATAGCGCGATGTAAACGACCACTAGTGACATCTATTATCAAAAAAGAAGTAAAATGGCAAAACAAGTTTGCTGTTTGAGAGCCCCCTTAATTTCTTTTAGTATTTGTTGTTATAGCGGCAACAGAAATTCATAGTCTCTGAAAATTTCAGCAATCTAGCTTTTACCGTTCTTGAGATACAGCCAGAAAACAGACGGATAGACATCGAAGTCTTAGTAATAAAGTCCTCTTTTGCCCTTTGGGCATGGAAGCCTAAAAACAAGATACCTAAATGATAAAGAAGTATCTTTTTTTTTTCGAAAATATCTGGCTTTTAACTAAAATATATAATTTACCGTAAGGAAGTATATTTCACAACGTCTGAAATCTGGAACGGGAATTGTAAGGCTTGAAACAAAAGACGGTCCCTGGATAAAACACGCCCGCGCTCGATCAGAAAGTATTAAATACCAACTAGCTTCTACGTAACATACTTACTCCTATATTATATAACTTGTACTTCTACATGAAAACTTAGTATGGATCTTAAAGAAAGTAAAGAATCCTATCTAGATTCATCGTAATTTAAGTATTGCAATATGTACAATACTAAATTCAAATAGAGAATTTTCAAAATTTCCACCAATCACATTCATTTTTGATTGTACACGCAGCGAACTCAAATCAATAAATATTAAAAAAATTAAACCAGCCAAGTGCGCGTCTACGACTCGCGAGTAAGAAGCGTTCTGAACCAGTACAGATCAAAAATTGGAAAACGTATTTCTGAAAGCTTAGAATTTATAAAAAAGTTTAAAATTTATAAAAGAAAGTCATTAAACGAAAATGGGCTATGGGAATCGAACCCAGGTTCTCCGAACCTAAGTAGGCACCCTATTCACTGCGCCACGCCGCTGATTATGACAAGCGCGTCAAATTTATCGATCTATTATTAAGTAATCGAAATAGCAGAAAACATATTTGTTGTATTACAGCCACCTTTAAATATTCAATTTATTTTGTTTTTAGTATTTGTTGTTATAGGGACAACAGAAATACATAATATTCTGTAAAAATTTCAACTCTCTACCAATTAAAGTTCTTGAGCTGTATCTCAATCTGGAGACAGACGCACACACATCGAAGTCATAGAAATAGGGACCCGTTTTTACCCTTTGGGCACGGAGCTCTAAAAAAGATATAAATCGGCCCAGTTGTTTCCGAGACGCTACAAAGCCATAGATACACACATACAGAAATACAGACAGACGCGACAACCTTTTAACAAAAGACTATTAGGTCAGGAGTAAAAATAAAGAACTTCTAACACAGATGATTTTGGTGCAATTCACGTCGTACCGAACAAATCAATACAAAGCAACAACAAAACTTCACACAACTCGAATTTGAAATTTGGTGCATTGGTCTTTGTAGCCTGAAATAATAGCAATGCATATAATTATACATTAATACGCGAGCGGAAAACTTTGTACCCCTTTTTACAAAAGATGCGTAGACGTAAAAGCATGAAATTTCTCCCAGCTATAGTTCATATGGAGAAGGAGCGTAGAATACTAATATTATTTTAAAATTTACTTTCATCTTACATATTTTTCATAAATAAAACGCTACGCACACTACAATATTTTGACTAGAGACGATAATCATACACGAAATATTGGCCGTGTTCGGTAGCGTTTTTGACGCTTGCGCCGTGAAATTTCATACTGCGCAGACTACAATTTTTGTGACGTTGTCATGACTACGCATGCGTATAAGAGATTTTGGGCACGCATGCACCCAAAAACGCTACCGAACACGGCCATTGTTGACGTCTGTGTTTTTTTAAATAAAAAAATGTATGGCCTGGTAACAAGACGTTATGCAAAATTGAAGTCTGTGATTGAATTGAAAATAGATTATAGTTTTTTTATAGCTCCTCTACACGATGGATTTAATTGAATAATCCTAGAGGTCGATAGTCTATGGTACAACTGATGCCACCCCTTTAAGAGATTTTGCTTCAAACTTACAACATCAAATATGTTTTACTATTAATAATTATGTTAGTAATTGCAATTCAATATTCAGTAGAAGACAAATCACCAATCTGGGGGCTTTGTCAAGACCTAAACGTTTTCGCTACTTTGTAGAATCGCCAAACACAATGTATGAAAATGACATAAACGTTCGTTACGTCTTATGGAAATGATCTATACGTTTTGTTTGACGATTTTACAAAGAAGCGAAAACGTTTGAGTCTTGCCTAAGCCCCCTGGTGACTTGTCTTCTCGCGTCTTCTTAGTTTCGTAGAAACTCACGAAATTTCTTAAGACGTAGATTATACGCTCAATATCATTTCAGTCAGTATCGGTTCAGACCATCAGTATGAGACAGTGTCAAAACTATTGCTGAAAAAGCCATAATAAAAAATGATCAGCTTGTAATTCAATCGGTTAGACAATCATTCTTTCTTATTCCTGACCAAATTATGGACTGAACTGATGCCAGATTGAGCGTGTTTGTCTCTAAAATGTCTCTACCCCTTAGAAAGTAAACAATGAACTGGCATACTTATTCATAGTGGCACAGATCTGTTAAACAAATGAAGCAATCAAGGTATAATCGTAGCTACGGAGAATTTAATTTCCTTTCATTTGAATAAGACTCGTTTGCATAAGTAACTTCGACAGTCAGTTTCAGGCTAACAAAACGAAAGTCTAGCCACTTGTGAATCCTACGGATCTAAGGTTCCAGTTTATTTTATATCCACTACTTTCAACTTTCGTCATTATTTAGTGCGAGTTTTGAGACACCGATAATTATGTATTTTGCATGAATAGAAAAAATATTTGCCCTTACTGGGCGTTCGAAGCGAATCCCACTTCCAGTACATGTTTATGGTACACTTTACGAAAAAACTACTACTATACTACAAATTTTAAGATCTTTAGGTTCGGGCTTTTGCATAGTAATTTGAGTGTATGTCTAGATGTGTTTAAAACAGTATTTTTATTGTATAATAATCTATTATAAAAATAAATTTTGTTGGTAAAACCATATATGAGAAAGCATGTGCAACTCTAAAGATAGCACAGCATTTTAAAAAACCGCGAGCTTTCAGAAAACTGCGCTTTTTAGCTAGTAATGTATTTTAATTTTACACACAGGTTCTCAAATAGCATACGTAACATTTAACACTTCAAAAATGGATTTAATTATTTCGTTTAAAATATAATATAATGTGACTAGAAAAGACGTCCCACGAGTAAAGTGTTTCTAAGTCACAATAAATCGAATACGTCATTTACGTTCCTAGTACGTACTTCAAACGCCCCCAGAATCAATTATGAATCAGGCCCTCAGTATAAAGGTCGCGCTTGTCTTCATTACCATCCAACCATTGTACGTATTCGGTATTCAGTATAGAGCACCCAATCTTAAATACGTCTGCCCTTTCAGCCGTGTCAGCCGTTCTATAAAGAGATCCCCATTCCCCTGTGAAGTTCATTCAAGCTCACTCAGACAGAAAATTATTAAAAATATACCTGTGCGGCGAAATATTACTGACACTAGCGCGTGGTCTGTTCAAATGAAATGAAAATATTAATATTCTGTTTTCAAATTTGAAATAAACACTTCTGGAATTCTTTTACATCACGTGGGGTGAACCCGTGGTTCTACCATGAGTTTGAAGGAATATTTTTTGTCGATATTACATTTTTAGTATGGCAAAATTTTACAGCTCTTCTAGCGGTCACTTGCGGAACTAAAATTGTCATACTAAAAATTTACGTAGTCGCTATTGAGTATCGACAAATACTATTACTTTAAACTCATGGTAAGGAACCAGCATAAACCGATCGTTCGAGAAAGGAAAACCTAATGTTACAAACAAGCATGGGACTATTATGTAGCAAAGGATGGAAAATATGTTATCTAAGATATGAATTGAATAAGACCAAGAGAATAATTATATAATAAAGCGATAAGAAATGAATAACTTTCTAGCCGGGTAACAAAACAAAAAAGTCAAGTTCATAAACTTGGCACTTAGGCGATATATTCCACAAATGCCAAGTTAACAGGCAGGAAGGATACATTTGTGTAGAAAAATAAGGACTTTGAATTCTTGCAGTTTAATAAGAGCTCTGAAAGTGAAATAACATTATAATATCGCCTGCTACAAAGTGTTCGACCGCGCCACCGTGACCGATATTAAAACTACAATCAATCATAACTCCACAACATTGTGATCACATAACCCAGTTTACAGGCTTAAGGCTGTTTATTAAATAAAAATATTAATAAAAGTCATAAAATTGTTACGTTACGTGATAAATACGTTTGAAAAATAAAATATTGTAGCCGGGACTCATTATAGCCGCGCTAATGGCCGCCGTGTGCAATATCTCATTCCAAATTAAAAAAATATTTCACTGCTACTATCAAGATTCCTCATTCTAGGTCCTGGTTAATTTAGTGCACACGACTATTTATTCCCATCCACTACGCGTATATCGTTTCAGCGTTGCATTTTTAGCTCTGGGTTTACTTAATTGGTACTGTGTGATGCTTTTTTATGGAATTTAGGGGGCGAGCAGTCGTCCATGGACACTAGTAACATCCGAAGAGTCGCATGTGCGCTACCGGCCTATTATGAGGGATATATATAATAGACTACGGGCATAAGAAAGCGGAATAGGAACAGATAATTAAGTTTTAGGGACACACTGGACGAAACAAAGCACACAGAGGTCGTGGTATTTTTGCGCTTGAGCCGGCCCATTCGTGCCGAGGCATGGCTCTTCTTCGGCATTAAGCGTCCGTATTATGTATCTTGATGTGAATATGTATCTTGAGATAGGAAAATGTCTTATTGGCGCACGATTCCACCCGGGTTCGAATCTAGCACCCTCTCGAGTGCGAAACGAAAGGTCTACAGCCGCTAGTCCACGGATGCTTCATAATAACCAACTAGATAAGAAATAACAAGTCCAGCTGCAACATTCTTAAAACTTTGAAATCCGGGGCGCAATTCTGTCACGTTCCGGCGCTTCGTTAATAAAACCTCAATTCTATCGAGCCCGCGGCCATGTTACCGTAAATATTTGATCATATCTAAGTAAATTCGTTAAATATTTCGTGCCACGAATCATACCCAATTGGTCCGTGTACTTTTATGATTAGTCGCGTACGAGATCTCGTTGATGTGACAATATTTCGGGGAGAGAAATCATAAAAGGAAAATTGTGTCGAAAGTTGAAAGAGTCGGGTTTCCGTGCTCCGGAAAATTACATGTGACCGTCAAGACCTGCGACTTCCCTTTGACCTTGATATCCGTTCTTAAGCAATTGAATTTCACTCTCGAATTTTTGTTAAGATTTCTGATGATCGTTAGATGATCAACATAACAAGTTGTCGCTAATGAGAACTTTCCAATTGCTGAAGAAAATAATACTACAACTTTTTTTTACGAAAATAAGCATTAAATAAAAAGCTGATACAAAAAAATTCTGCAGTTTATGTGTGTTTGTAGTTCACCTTAGCTTCTACTACAAAGTATAATGTGGATTTAAACGGTGTCGTTAGGTTTTACTCAAAATGTATAAAGAGTATGTAAACTCCGTAATATTACATTTTCCATAAATTTTCACAAACTTAAGTCCGGTTGACTTGGTACACTAAATTTTAACTTAATTTTAAATTACTCAACTTGCCACTTGCTACTTAATTTCGTGTTGACATGCAGTTAATAAATTAAAGTTAAGTAAAAATGTAGTTACCTACTTATCTACTTAATACGTCTAAACGACTTAAGCGTCTTATTGTTAAAATTTCTGTTAGGCTATTCACAACTTTTTTGACAGATTCTCGATACAAAATCTGTTAACAGACTTACGTATATTTTAAATAATATTAGTATATGACCGACCGTTATACGCGTAATGCACAAAATCATTGCAGTTTGAAGGTCCGTAGCCTAGTGGGGAAGACCTTTGGTCGCACTTGATAGGGTGCAGTTTCAAACCCCGGTGGAAGCGTACACCAATCAGACATTTTTCAATCTCAAGTACATAATACTGATGCTCATTGCCGTGGGAGAGCCATGCTTCGACACAAATGGGCCGGTATCCCTAATCCCTCATAAAGGTCGGCAACGCATTTACTACTCTTCGGGTGTCACGAGTTTATGGGCGACGGCAGTTGCTTTCCATCAGGTAGCCCGTCTGCTCGCTTGCCCACTAAATAGCATAAAAAAGTCATAACTGACTGCCAAGTGCCAACATAACTGGAGACCAGCACTGACATTTGTACACATTGTACTTACTGGCGTAGTATCCGACGTCGTTGTTGACGTTGATGTGTCCAGCGTCCTCGGCGGCGAGCATGTGTGTGTCCCACACGGAGCGGTACTCGGGGTCGTGGAGAACGTCGTACACCGCGTCCGGATCCACGTCCGAGAACTCCGCAACCACCTGACACATAATACTCAATATGAGTCATGAGCTAGGCCTGATTATTGTAAGTCCAACTCAGTTGTACGCTTAGCCCTATGTGTGAGCAAGCAGGGATAAACCCTGTAAGTCACTGTCACATGAATAAAAGTTGTACATATATTTATAAGAGCACGCACACGTAGGGCCGCGCGAACAATTGAGTTAGACTAACTATAACCTAGTACTGTCATTCTGTGCTATAACTCATATATACTTGTTTGGCTGCAGCCTCGAGTGTCAGTTTAGGGAGGGGTTGTTATAATGTCTTCTGATGCACTATTAATCTCGTGAATTGTTAAAGGCTTAGGTTTATGAGAATTTTGGCAGAGGTTGTTATAGTGTCTTCTGATGCACTATTAATCTCGTGGATTGTTAAAAGCTTAGGTTTATGATTACCCTAGGTCTGGCCCCGAGCCTAGGGCGGCCACTTGATTAATTGCTGGTCATAAGGACACAGACGCAAAGGGAGAGAAACAGAGATACTTCACACTTATAAATTCGGCCTCAAAAAATAAAACAGAGCAATTATATATCAATCTACCACTATAATAATTATTAAAATACGCACAAACATTCGGAAGAGTTTTAACTGCATCGAGTACACGAGCGCTGAAAAAAAATAGTTCAACGACCCGGCTTTGGACGGGTTCCAAGAGAGCAATCGAGCTACCGGCACCTCGCATCTAGATCAACACTCCACCAGAGTGTTATATCACAGCTATGTAGCCAATATCCAATCGTTATTGGCTACATAAATGGCGGTAGCGACCGAATTAATGAAAATCAACAAGTTTAATGTTTCATAATTAAATTTTTGATTGAAAACCTCTGCATTGAGTTGGCTCCAAAGGATTTGGATAAATGACACTTATGGAATTAATATTCATCAAAATAGAATGTAATCACATTGATTTGCAGTTTGTCATTTTAAGTTCGCTGTACAACAACTTAGGCCCGATACGACCTAACTAGAAATTACACGAGTACAACTGTTCTGGGAATAATTTTACTCTTTGAATTATCTTTAGGGATATCTTCGTTTGCGTTTTTCTAAGTTGGTGTCAGACTATTGTCAGGTTTAGGCAGACCCAAGACCTATAATAATTTTATTATTCAATATGATTAAAAGACGCTTTGAATGCAAACGATCCATTATATTGCCAAATAGTACGAACTACTCGATGTTATGACCTTCAGCCTGAGAATAGTATTGATGATAGACAGACTGAAAAATGTTGACTAACTTACTGAGCACTGACCCTACAGAATATAAAAATATGGCGCAACAAAAATTAAACTCGCTCAAACTTTTATTCAAACAATGAGCAATCCTCAATATTGGCAATAAACGATCAATTATTTATTTATTTATTATTATATTATATTGTACAATACATTATATTGTCAATAAAATTGATCATCCAGGGGCGGCCTAACTTTATTCCGTTAAAATCCAAATATAATAAATATTTACTTGTGTTTTTATTTAAATCTTAGGTTAGTAAAATCCAAAACCAGCTTACTCTTAGATTAACTAGTAATTATCCTCGAGATTAAGTTTTACTCCAGTTTGGTCCAATTTGCCCTAAGTTACATCATAATTCATAGTTAACATCTTTTAAAGACTAAAAGGCGATTGGGAAGATTTAACCTAAAAGTTTCATGTATAGTATCGATATTTCGATAAATATTTGTATTAATTAATACTAGATAATTAATACATATTTGTATTAATTAATACTAAAGATCGCTCTGTGGTCGAAATTCGGCCATATATATTTAAATCTATCGTGTAGAGGAGCTACAAAAAATAGTCTATTCTGAATTGAATCACAGGCTTCCAGACCATCAAATTTTATTTAAAAAATCAAAGACTTCAACCATAAACAAAAGAGTATATCGTGTATAATTATCGTTTGTTATCGTGTCATGTCAAAATATTGTAGTGTGCGTATCGTTTTATTTATTAAAAATATTAAAGATTGAAGCATATTTTCAAATAATATAGGTATTCAAAGCTCCTCTTTCATATCAACTATAACTGTAACTGGGATAAATTTCATGATTTCGTAAAAAGGGGTACAATGTTTTCAATAGATATTATTTATGAGTATCGTTATACTTGTCCCTATAAAAGTACGAGAAATCGAAATAAGTATAAAGCAACAAGTTTTACGATAACTGTTATCTGTTATTATCGTCATAAACAGTTATTGTACTGTTTTCTAACAGTCAATCGCTCGTTAGCCGTTACGGCCAAAACATTTTAAAGGTCCTTTTAGGAAAGGGATATTCTGTAAGCGTCGAGGTGATCCATTACCGCTAATAGATGGTGTAGGGTGGTGAAAACAAGTTACAAATAACTTAAATGTGGTAGGTACCTTGATTGATTAATTCATATTATACTGATTAACGGAACAAAAGAAGGAACATATATAACAAGTCTTCGCAATAGTCATATTACACTATAAATACAGAGAAAAGACTTGTATTTTTGTTACGAATAAACTGAAAAAGTGCTGATCCGTTTTAAAGTATTCTTTCACCGTTAGATTGCTACATTATCACAGAGTGATAAGGGCCATAATAATACCTAGAATAATAGGGTATTAGCTAAGTTTTATTATATAGGATACTTTTCATTCCGATTAAATGCCCCTGTGGGATAAATCATTCACACGCGGGCAAAGCCGCGGGTAAACTCTGGTATTATAATAATTAATGACAAGGTATTTAACTTTTGCTACGCCTATTTAATTTATTACACTGTAAGAGGATTTACTTCATAAAAGCCTTAAGAAGACCACGATTGGCTTTCGAACGATATTAAATGAGCGTCCGCTTGGGATTCGTAGAATTGATTCGACCTTTTTTCACGAGGCAATCATTTCCCAACCCCCGGGAGCTGTGTTAATACGGTCCATTTGACCAGCACAACGATTAGTTTGTTTAACCCGTTATTATTTGATCAAATGGACCCCGCACGTGAGCAATAAAACCTGGATATAATTAGGGTTGTAAAGCAGCTGCAAGTTTGGGTCAGCATTTGCTGCAGATAGTAGCTAAATATTTTCAGTATTAGAGTTAACTTTTTAATGATTTACGGGAGTAACTGCAGAAAACTAGGCATTTCCTGCGGCTTCACTCGTGAAATTTAAAAATCGCTTGATAAGAATTATATTTTGGATACCTTTTTTTTTCAAACAAAAATCTGCCTTTAATCCTTGAATTTATTTAAATGTTAGTTTTAATATATGTTTTAACGGCAACACAAATATATAATCTGTAAAAGATTCAGCTCTCCTAGCTATTACCGTTCTTGAGATACAGCCTGTATATAGGAAGACGGATGGACAGACAACGAAGTCTTAGCAATAGGGTTCCTTTTTCTCCGTTTCAAAAATCATTTATTTATGACTCCATTTGAAACAAATGATTTCAGAATGTTTGGGCGTCCGTGGCCTAGTGGGTAAGACCTTTGGTTTGCACTCGAGAGGGTGCAAGTTAGGACCCCGGTGGAGGCGTGTACCAATGACACATTTTCCGATCTCAAGTCCATATTACGGATACTCATTGCCATGAAAGAGCCATCAATGAAAGATGTCAAAATCTCGCAAAACACGAAAAGAATGTTTTTTCATGTAAGAGTTCGTACATACCGCATAAGTAAAATTACACAGATTAAAAAAACACAAATGTGTTGTGTGATTTTGACGACAGACGCAAGCAAACAAAATATGTGAGTTTCAATAGAGATGAAGAGATAAACCAGAAAAAATATATCGTTGGGCGTATAACTTGCAAAACCCTTGCTAATGTTGGTACATTACATAACACCTCTTTAACCTTTAACCCTCTTTTGGGACAGTGGCATAAAAATAAAACAATTCGTTACTAATTATCATCAAGTATATAATTAACTATAAAATATACACAATATGTGTATACTACGCCTCCTTAAACAATACGGTTTAACCGACGGTACCGTCTCAGTCTGAAATACCGCGCAAACTCTTCCCTCGATCTGACATTTAATAGTACCACCACGGTCTGTATCACCAGTCTCGCCTCAAACACCATACAAAATATTGACACATACGTTTGAAACGCAACAAACTTTACATTAACAGACTGGAAATCCAATATATGCAATATAATCACGTCTAAAAATATAGTAGCGCACTCGGCGGCAGGTTTCAGCAGAGCTGCCAGATCTGACAGCACTGTAACTCCGAGCAGGCCGACTAGCCGTCTGCCCCGTGCACCCCGAACTCCTCGCAATCCTCTTCCACAACACGATAGCAGTGCACTCGCAATGATGAAGTACAGCAGCAGATTAACTGTCAGAACGACGAGGACGCTAATCAGTTTAATAAAAGGTTTGTCGAATATTATTCTGTACAAAAATTTCAATTTATGTTTTTTAAAATCATATACAAACGGCACCTCCACAGAATACATATTATAAGTACAAGGTACGACAAAATCGGTGATACACTTTATCATGACGAGTGTTCCGAAGCTGAACAGTAGCGCCCACCGCCTGTCTCCTGTGTTACTCGGCCCGGGCAATACCAATACCAGGCGAGCATACGCGTGAAGCTGACCGCACAGCGACCAACATAACGACATCATAAATAAATACTCCTCCAGTTTCACCAGTATTATTGATTTAAATATTGTTGTTCTTTTTGATGCTGCATGTTTTGGATTAAAAAATTCACGCAGTGTATATCCATCGTATTCCGTTTCAACTAAAAGATCTATTAAGATCTCAACACAGAGATGCAGAGTCCCAGTCGCGATCTGGTTGACGCTGATGAAGGTTTGAGTAGTACGCCATCTCGGTATCAGGAACCACGTCACCACCAGTATCACTGAACACAACGACGACACAACAGTTAATACTATGCGATAGGGTATACAAAAATCAAAAACTACATCAATATAATTTGAAAACATCGTTATTTCTTATAATATATTATAAACATTTGCATGCGGCAAAAATTTGAAAGAACGATTGCCAATACAAGCATTCGCTAATTTAGAGTAAATATACGATTATACATCATTATAAGTTTTATTACTAATTATTGACGCCAACACCTAACTAATTAATTATCAAAACAGAGCTGACTATATATATAATATTTTGATTATAGAAAATCGGCAAAGTGCGAGTTGCGCGCTTGTCCGTTTTCTTTTATATACTCGTAGCCTATGCCACTTAATGATAATGAAAGATTAACTAATAGTAAAAAAAAATTCAAATCTGATAAGTACTTTGAGAAATTATTCTTTAAAAAAACTTTAAAAATATGTATAATTTTTCTTCATTAATATTAAGATAATTGGAAAAAACATTTTCTATTCTAATATATAAAATTCTCATGTCACAGTTTTCGTTGCCATACTCCTCCGAAACGGCTTGACCGATTTCGATAATTTTTTTTGTGCTTTATCTATGAGAATCGGCCAACATCTGTTTTTTATACCCCTAAATTATTTATATGGCAAATCAACGTTTGCCGCGTCAGCTAGCATCTCATATACTTAAATCCTTTGTCCTGAACTATATGCATTTAGGATTCAACGTACAGCCTCAACTACTGATTGTACAAACATGAAATTTGATAATTCAATTAAAATAAAATCATAAACTTTGCTACATTTCATTGAAGATTAAATTCATAGTTCTTAGAATATAATTACAAATCTTATAAATTCGAAAGTGATTTTGTCTGTCTGTCATCTCTTAAGCCCAAACCGCTGAACCGATTTTGCTGAAATTTGGCATGGACATACTTTAAATCATGGAACGGAAAGAACATTAGATACTTTTTATCCCGGAAAAATGTACAGTTAATACGCGATATACGAATTTTGGCTTAACGGAGTT
Organism: Cyclargus thomasi; assembly: GCA_026546445.1. NCBI lineage: Eukaryota > Metazoa > Arthropoda > Insecta > Lepidoptera > Lycaenidae > Cyclargus > Cyclargus thomasi. The sequence goes on along the minus strand of JAOTAV010004297.1, from coordinate 10,583 downwards.
ACGGCTATCATCTTGTTAACTAAACTAGAACCGCTTTATATTTATAGCATTTACAACTATAAAAGCCTAGGATTGCTCTCCCTAGCTGTAACTATCTGAAGCCGCGCTGATGGTCTTGCTGATACAGCAGAAACCGCTGTCTGGGTTCGTTGCTACAGTTTTTGCCTCGGGCAGGTTTAGTTGCTCAGCGAGTTGAGTGGAGACACCGTTGGGTTTTAGTGGAGTTTATCACAGACACATATCCCGACTGCCCACATCCTAGTGTGTCGAGAATGCTTGCTAAGCGCTTCATGCATTTAGCAACGTAAAAAAAAAGGGTTTCGTAGCCCTAATGTAAACTATAAACGAAAATTGTTTTGAACGAGATCATCAGTAGTTTTTTTAATATGCCATATTTCATGAACTGTTATTTGCCTTCTATTTAAGAATACTAGTTTTTTTTCATTATGCCTATTTGCTGCTGTGAACCTTTACGGACGAGTCCGACTCCCACTTGACTGCTTTTAGTTTTTATGATATAATATCATAAAAACTAAAAAAAAATCAACAAGTCTTCGCCGAACGAAATTTAATAAAGTAGCCCCTTGAAAGAATTATATTGAAGAGCTATCGAGCTGAAGATGTGCCGAGTTTGAACTTCGTATTTTGCATTTTCTGAAGCATTTTGTTACATATATATTCATTTTTTAAGCGTAACCTTTTTACGCTCATGAATAAGACGTTCGAATATTCGAATTTTTATTTCTATAACATCTGTAATATGATGAAATATAAACTTATTCTGTGTTTCATATAATTGTTTGCACTTTTGCAGTTACACCACAGAATCTACTACGATAGTACTTTTAGTAGTAGATTCACGTTAGTCGTAATATTTATTCTGTGGACTGAGCTTCACGTACACAAAAAAAATTATGTAGGTTGAACACCAGTGCTTCTTTGATTATCGTATAATTATGTAGCTACATATGGTGTAACTACATGAAGTGGAAAATTAACAAGTTTTAATATTAAGCAGCCCAACCCATGTCTGAAAAAATTTCAATTTAACAGCAAAAACATCCGCCATTCATTAAATTCATGTTTACAAATGTTTTAAAGTGTGCAATCCATCCACAAAATATTCCTAATGAAAATTGGCTGTTGTATGTGATTTTGATTTTGTTTACAAGAAAGTCATTCCTGCTCCAGCGCCCCACGCTTTTACAATCAAATATTATAATTAAAAGCACATAGTTTACACTCACAATCCGTAGTTTTTAGTGGTTTTTAAACTTTTTTTTTTTGAGTAATAAAATGGCTACGAAAATTGGCATAAAATAAAAAATGTAAATATAACAAGTCACATTGTCATCAAGAGAAAATGTTGTTGTAAAAATAAAATATGTAACGATGGCAATAACAGTCTAATATAATGCCATAACTCAATTTTTAACAGCATTATCACTGTAAGCATTAACAATATTGTACAACATTTCATATTATTATATTTTTATTATATTATAAAGAGTCACATTTTATAGTGTTTTTACACAAGTATTGCGAAATATTCTGGAGTGGTAAAAATTTAAGCTAACATTTTATGGGTGCAAGTAGACGTAATGCTTAATAATAATATTATAACGTTTGTTGCTTCTTTACCCTTACGAATAAAATTTGTTATAGTAATACTTTAATACTACATAGTACATGAGGCCTGCTCTGGCTTCGCACGGGTGTTAATAAATAATTCTCAATCGCTTAAAAAAATCTAGGCCATTAAAACGCCATCTGGTGAATCAAGTTCATACTATTTTGGGAGTAACATCTTTCAGTGGACCAAAATGTGAATCTAAACCATTCTCAAATCCCTTTAAATACCTACAAAAAAATTCATCAAAATCGGTCCAGTTGTTTGGGAGTTAAATGACAAACACAAGCAATGTACAAGGACTATATATCTGCTTAACCAATTTTCATGATTATTGATTCGTTGGATTTGTCTCCGCACCGAATAGCAGAATACATCTTAAAATCAATGAAAACCGATATGTGTAATAAATACTTAATCATTTCGATAAATTCTCATTCGCTTGTCAAACAATCCAATCCTGTCAAATCTGTAACTATTCATGTGTACGTTCAGAAATTTATTTTATGTAGAATGTCTATAAAATTTATTAACTGTTTTATTTTAATTTGTGTAAATTATTTATGTAATTATTTATTTCCGAAAATAATATCTAAGATTTTTTCTACAGGTTAACAAATGTGTAAATGTCTTTTTAAAAGTGTCTAAGGTTTTTCCTTGACCAGCTATTGTCTATGTGTTGAAAGTTTTGTGCGAGTACAGAAACGAGAAATCGTCGAGCTTATCGTACAGATGAACAGATCGCCGGGTCAGCTAGTCTAATATATAAAATTCTCGTGTCACAGTTTTCGTTGCCATACTCCCCTGAAACCGATTGTCGATTTTGATGAAATTTTTTGTACTTATCCGGTATCTATGAGAATCGGCTAACATCCATTTTTCATCCCCCTAAATTATTTATATGGCAAAACAACGTTTGCCGGGTCGACTAGTATATTATATAATTACGATAACTTACATTGGACAGAGTCACATTATATGTATTGCAAAATTTACTGGGGTTGTAAAATGAAGGCAGAATTTAACAACAGTTTCCCGCCGCAAAGTAACCACGGCTTTCAGTTTGTGGTCGGGGTGGACTGAAATTTTCTATTTCCTCCCGAACTGGAATTCTCCGGAAATCGTGACCAAGAAAATAACAAGCTTTTATTATTGCAGTAACTGTTCCGAAGCTAAATACTTCTGTAAAAACATTGCGATCTTAAAATAAGAATATACTAACATTATGTTACGTTAAAACCTCGAACTAGTTGCTTGATAAACTATGCCCAGTTCCTCGGTTAAATTTGTTTTTTATTAAAAAAAAAACGGGGAAAGTATGTGTGTATTTTTCTTATTTATTTATGTAGAAACAGACTTGAAGTGGAAAAAAATGATTTGAAAGAGCAGATAGATTACTAATTTAAGTTGCTGCTAGCGTAGTATTGACGAAGGGCCTGTTTCACCGCTTAGTGTTAACATTTCTGTTAGGCTATTAACAACTTTTTTGACAGATTATTCATACAAAATATCGTCGCTGCGCGTACGAAACCACGTAAGAGCAGTTTATAAATACCGCGTAACAGAAAAACGCGCAAAATTCATAAATCGTGCCAGCCGACTCTACACGACTATTGGCTAATATAAGACCCCACCTGATTTTAATTATACAATTAGTAAAGTCGGTTGTGCTATTGAAGCCGAATAAAAATTAGGTTTTTTATAGGAAAAAAATTAGGAAAATTAGGTATTTTCTTGCTCCTGTAAAATCATCAAAAAGCAAATACGCGGTATTGTATGAGTTGTTCTTACGCGGTTTCACAAGCGCTTTCACAAGCAAATCTGTCAAATAAAAAGACAATTTGTAAGCGGTGAAACTGGCCCTTAAACTTAAAAGATTTTAATTATCGCTACAAATACGGGGCATTTCTATACCAATAATATACATCTGAAGAGTTTGTTTGTTTAAATGCGCTTATCTCAGGAAATATTGGTCAGAATCAAAAAAAATATTTTTGTTTTGGTTAGTCCACTTATTGTAGAAGGCTATATGTTATCACGCTTCGACCAATAGGAGCCGAGCAGTAATGAAAAAATGTTGTAAAAACGGGATAGTTTGTAAAGTTACACGCGGAAATAGTCGCGGGCAATATCCAGTAATTAAAAGGAGTTGGTACTTCCCTATAAATGAAAATAAATATTAAAGCATCCCCAGCGGATTGTTCTGACTCTTGACCCAAAAGGAATCGATGTTCGAGCAACCAATTACTTGGACCAAATACGTACGATGCCCAGACTTGTTTTGTTTCAATAAAGCTCGGAAACTAGTTAGCTACCGAATAGTTTTCTTGTGTTGTTTTAACGAAAATGCAGTATACTTTAGATGTAGGAATGGCCAATGACGAGAATATTGAGCGAAAACTGAAATCTATGCTAATAATATAAAGCTGAAGAGTTTGTTAGAACGCGCTAATATCAGGAACTACGGGTCGGAATGAAAAAATTATGTGTTGGTTAGTCAATTTATCGAGGAGACCAATAAAAACCAATCAGTATTCAAAAAATGTTGCAAAAACGGATTAATTTGTTAAGTATCACGCGGACGTAGTCGCGGGTAGTAAGTATTTTATTATACTATCATTAATAACCAGTAGGGTTCTACACGTCTGGAACAAACATCACGCAAAGGGGCACTTTGATGCAATCCAAATTGCACCCTCAGTTCATGGCGGACGATTGAAAATAGCTATACTCGATAGACACCATTTACAACATTAATATCTAAGATGCACCCTTACCCAAAATTGAATCTTACGCCATGAACTGAGGGTGCGATTTGGAGTGCATCAAGATCGTGTTTGACATCAAAGTTTGAAGAAACAAAAAAAAGAAACTAAAAAGTATTAAATACAATTTGTTCTTTAATAGTGCCTGTTCCAGAATTCGGTGAGGCATCAGAATATTTCCGTACACAATCTTAAAAATTTTGAAGTCGGTACCAGTCGAAAATTTAAATTTAGACAAATCATGACATGCTGATGCCTCACCGAATTCTGAAACAGGCACTATCAAAAAATAAATTTTATTTAATACTTTTTAGTTTTTTTTATTATTTTTGTTTTTTCCTTTGGAACTCGGTTTTAATTTTTTGTTTAAAATAATAATCATACAAGCTTTCGTCCCCTACCTAACCTTTGGAGGTAGTATCCAATATCCCCGATCCGTCCTTTGTATTAGATCTATATGACAGTTTTATTTATTAAGGGCCTGTTTCACCATTTCCTGATAACTGCCGTATATAGGCTATCCACAACTGATCTAACAAAAAGAATCTGAACAAAAGTTGCAGATAGCCTATCCGATACTTGTCAGAAAGTGGCGCAACGAGCCCTTAGTTTTTTTTTTATTGTGCAATTTAATCACAAATTCTGAAATGAACATTCAGAGTAGTGTGGAATAGGCGAGCCGGTCCTGTACTTACACGTCAGTTCGCTGAAAAATGCTCTCCAATTAAAATCAATGCGCACTTGGTTGGATTCACAATTTTAAGTTTTATTCCCCTTACGGAATACATATTGAATAAAAAGTGCTTTTCCTTTTTGCTTTTTTTTCATACCCATACGATTTTAGCGTACGAATTTTATTTTCCATTGCACAATACACAATAATAATGCTACCTACGTGAGGTAGAAACGAGTTTGTCATAAACAATTGTACAACACAAATGTACCCTGCATATTCAACTTTTAAATTGTGTTTAAAATTTTTGAAAACTCCAACAAGCAAATAGTTGGAATTGTACGTTGTCGACATATGGTACGCACATACTATGTCGGGGCGGAGCGCAAATATCCGCAAGTGTGCTAAATACCATTTATGCATATACCTCGAATTATTGTCCTGTCCGCTGCGGGTAGCGCTCTGTCAACAGTGTTCTATACCAAAAATAGATCCTGAAAGTGCACTGTACTGCAATTAATACGCTGCGCCCTATCCGCTTCGGCTCGGCATAGTGCGCGCAAACTTCTACCGTGCATTATCTCGTTAGAGTTTTAAACATTTCACCGGTAAAACTCTGGTAGAGTATTTTGTTTGCACTGAATACATTACCGAGTAAAACTTGAGCGTGCACCACCATTATACGAAAAGGTATAATATTTCAAAACCATTACTCGCTAATGCTAAAAGCTACTGATGTAATTAAACAGCTCATTCTTTATGTGCCTTTTTGAACGTAAAAATAACGTATAGCATATGAATAGCCTTATTTGTAAAGCACATATCATTATGTTACTTTATATATTAATTGGTAATACAATTTAGATGGAAGCCTCCCTTGTCTAGTGGTACATAACTCGACTCTTGACTCGGAGGTCACGGGTTTCGTTACCACGTTGGAAACATGTTATTTCCAAGTTTTGTTAGGACAATGTAGGCTGATTGTCTGACAAGTAAGATGATCCATGCGTCGGATGGGTATGGAAAAAGTCAGTCCTATGCCTGATCTCTCGTCAGTCGTGTCGATCATCTGTCCTGTCCTCAACTGAGTTATGAGAGTAAAGGAAGAGAGTGAGAAATTACTTCTGCGCAACTGGCCTCGTTTCAATGAAACTGACCACCGTCATCGAAACCGGTGTTATTATTATTATTAAAGGGAAGGGATATTGGAGACAAACAACAACAATCCACTTTTAACCGACTTCTGACGCTTCATTATCACCGAAAGGACGAAAATACTTCATTTTTACAAGCAAAATCTCATAACGCGAACAGAGCTAAATATTGTATCAGTAAAATGTGTATTGTAGACGGATTGCTGCTAGAATTATCAAAGGCGTTTTGAAGCCCCTTGAAAGAATGCCTTTGATCCGCCTGCAGCTCGTTGGAATTTTCGCTACAATCCTAACCGAAAGTAGGGCTTTGTGTTGTAAATGTAACCAGCCTGGAGTTGAAATAGAACCTACATTAAAGCCCCTAGTGCTACTCACACTGCGTTAACGTTTAGATCAATGCAAACACAAAACGAGCCGAAAGCGCCGAGATTAGGTTACTTATCTTTATCTTCCCTTCTCTATAAAAAAAATATATATCATCTTTATAAAAAATGTTTTTTTAATCGTATAAGACTTAGATTTATTAAGCAATTTCAAATATATAATAGGTTATTAAATTATTGAACAGCTATCGAGCGTTACGCCACTTTTAAATATGAGACATTTTAGCAAACGAATGAATTTATATTTATTTACGAATTGTTTACTTAATATGACATTTACTAATGTGTTAAATTTTTAATATTTAATAGAATCTGGCGTTACTTTGCGGAAATCCCGGAAATCCATAGCTGCAAGTTTAGTAAATTAAGATTTTTAGCAATATTCCGCGAAAATTAACCTCAACCTGCAATTAAAAATGCGGGCTAAGTACCTCGACGCGCGTTTCGCTTCAACACATCCTCAGGATGTGGACTCTACGAACAACGTCCGTTAACGTACGAACTGTTTCGCGGAATATTGCTAAAGATCTTAATTTACCAGACTTGTGTTAAATTTTTTTTATGGCGTTGGACAGTCTGTTAAATTTTTAAAGGTTTGTTACGTTATACGGCAAACCAATTACTTAATTCATCTATGGTAATACCTTAATAACAACAATAATAATATCTAGAAGCGTCCAGCTTCACACCACGTCAATCTGGTCCCATGCTAAGTACCCGAGGGACTTGTGTTACGGGTACCAGAAAACGGAAACATATTTAATACTTTAATACTATACACATATTTAAGATTTTTACAAATATTTTATACACATCCATGACCCAGGAACATTGAAAAACTTTTTATACCATCGTCGGGATTCGAACCCGCGACCCCCGGCGTGAGCTACCAAAGCGCTCAACCAGCGCGCCACAGAGGTCGTCCTTATTAGGAAACAGAGTTTGAACCTCTTCTTTCAAGCGACTTATTAACATTAATTAGCATATCGCGTTTCGCTTAACAACATAACAAGCGTATATTTCCAAATACATTTACAACAACATTTGTAACAGGTTCATCTGCATACATTATTTTCATATTATTATAGGGTCTATATTATCAAGAGGTGAGTCACTTCGTAAGGTAACAGTACTGGCCTGTTGGGTTAAACCACAAAAAAAATAGTTAAGGCATTTTAATATGCGCACGAGCAAATTTTTTGGCTTGTAGGAATTTTAAATATAATATCTGATTCCAAATAATGCGTGCCATATGTTGTTAAAGTCTACCATGGGGTGGGAAACTAGCCTATTTGATTTCTTTGTTTTCCTTATATAATTTTCAATTAATATTTCAAGATTTCGATTAAACTCGCTCAGATTTATTCCCTATTTTGAAATTTAAATGCGATCTCCTTAAGACATCGTTTTGGAATGCAGTAAATATTCAAATTAAGTTAAACTGCTTCTGCGGCATCCGCCTTTTAAAATTTAAATCTTTCAATTCTCACACTGAGCTCAACGAATTCGGTATGTATTTAAATTTGCTGCTGCAGATATCTTTTAGAATTAAAATTAAAAAAAAAAGGCAAACAATTTCAAAAATTTTCTAAGCGATGTTATAAGTAAATTACATTATTTAAGGAAAAAGTTGTTTTTATGTAAGTATGGGGTAGAAAATCTTTTAAAATTTTTTTGCTTTTTCACTCGAAATATGAAAATAATAATTTCTTTTAAAGTGGACGAACCCTAATTGTATTAGGAATGCAAATTGAGAAAACTGCCTTCGTGCTCCACTTAGCTCGGCTTAACCTCATTTATCCTTTTGAATTTCATTATACCTTTAATTATTATACTCTTCGCCAAACTACTAAATCTGTATTTTCTTTGTTTTCATTTTAAATCTAGAAATTCATTTAATATCAAACATCATGTGTCTAATTGGCTATAATAACGTCAAGGCACCGTTCAGACTTACACACGTACCGTTCTTCTTAGTATGTAGACATGATAAATATTCAAAAATTCATCTCTTATTAACTTTATTTATTACTAGCTGTACCCCGGGGTGCTACCCGCGTAAAAAGAAGCCTCTTTGTTAATCCAGAATACCAGCTAGCTCCATACCAAATTTTATCGATAATTGTCCAGCCGCTTAAGAGTAAAAAGTGACAAACACACTCACAAACTTCCGCGTTCATAATATTAGTATGAAGTATGATAGTATGGTAAGGGTGAGACAAATTGGACAAAATTTATTCTCATCACAATATATATGCTAGAAATACTTAAATATCGATGAGCAATATACATTTCTTTCTATAGTAAACACAATCATACAATCTCTAAAAAGCTCTTTTACAGTAATTGTAATCACGCACTTAGACAGAAACATTATATTGTACAAATTGCCCAGTTCGATAAAAGTTAATTGGAACAAGAAACGACTATATCGCCCAAACAATCTTGTATAAAATTTTTCATTTTTCAAAGGTTAACATGAAATTACTACAAATGTTTCGTTAAAAATATATTTTTTTTTGGGTTCAAATATATAATAGAAGAAATCGACACATGTGAACGGATCAATGTCGTTACTAGAAATATGTTAATTCTTATGTCATAAATCCTCTTTATAATCGGCAATTACAAACGATGACACGCGAGCACAATTTTGAAGAAATCATACTTTTCCGCCTCTGCTCGCCGATTACCTTGATTGATGCTTGCGCGATGATCGTGCCAATTAACGATCAGCGATTATCACTGATTATGTAGAGCCATCATCAGCCGTGATCCATCGCCCGATTTTGACACAACACTACCAAATTACTTCTGCAATCCCCCAGATTGTTCACACTCGATATTTTATTCGAGTATGAACTTTTTCTCGCATCCTGAGAATTGCCCCCCCGGCTATACATTCTGATACTACTAAAGAAGATTTCGAATGTGTATAGCTTTTTTTATTATTCCATTTCTTGGAAAGGAAAGGTACGAGAAGGTACATTTTATCAGCCTATCTCACGGGACACTTGTTTCACTTTCTCTGTAGGAAAGAAAATGTGACAGAGATTAGTTCCTTTTCAAATCATCAGTATTTGTCTACCTTCGCAATTTTCCTTCATATTTACACGTAGACAACGGATGCTAGTGAAAAGCTTTTGAAATATTTGAAAAGCCACATTCCGCCTGGTCTTATGATACTGTTTTCTCCTAGCCTGCACTAGGCAAGACGGGTATGAATAAGTACTTAGTAAGCTTTTCATGACTACGACCATCTTTCTACCATATTCATCGTGTGGCCAAACTTCCCTTTTCTTCTTTAATATAAATGAATTTTTTGTTATACGTCGTCAAATAAAGACGAGTCCCTAAATGCGTGTCAAAATACGGCGGAAAAAACGTAGTAATAGGGGAGCCCATGAAGGGAATTTTGGATTTACTGGAGCTCGTCAGGTTAAGTTAGTGTAGGTTTTCTACATGCCTCTGGTTATCTATTATATAAAAACAAGTCGGGTTTTCCTTCCTGGCGAACTTCCTCCAGAACGCACAAACCGATTTCGACAGTTTCTAAAATATCTGGGGAGCTTGGTTATAACCAAGCTTCCCAGATATTTTATGTCACCTTTAGGCCTTGCCTAGGCCTATGTAAACAATTTTTTCTTTTTATAAAGAAATTTCTTTTTATAACCTAGTTTGGCGGTGGGATAAGTCTATAGCGTCTTATACCGCTAAATTAAAAAATGCCCTCATATTTTTTTCTAAAGTTTTACCAAATTAGCACACTCGCCTCCCCAGCTATAGTGATTTGTGATATAAAATAGCCATCTGTCATTTAAAAAAGTGCAAATGTTATGCCGCTGACCGCTGAGTGTTTCTTTTTTTCCCAGCTTGCGCGCTGTGCCCCCTACGCTGTACCCAATATAGCTTATACATCAGAATAACACATAGGCTATAGCTTATACATCAGAATAACACATAGGCTACAATTTTTGA
>JAOTAV010004286.1:0-31244 GCA_026546445.1 Cyclargus thomasi | reverse complement strand
GATTGGACTACATCGTTTTTCAATAACGTAAGATTTATTTAATTAAATAATAAAAAACCATGCATATTCCCTATTGATATTGACAATGACATAAAGTGCGTAAAGTGTGAAAGCCTCTGGAAACCAAACGTATTGTTGCCAGAAATTAAATATATTGTCCTTTTTTAGTTATAATATGAAAATATTTTACTCTTTTAATAAATTCAACATAATGTGACTGTAAAATTAAGATATTATAATATACTTTTGCGTGCTTCAAAAGCAGAATGTTCGCTACTCACTTTACTTAAGACCTATTTGTAAACAATGTTATATGGAAATAAACTATTTATTATTATTACAAATGCCTTATTTCAGGCAGGCAAAGCAGAAAAAATAGTATATTAGATTATAATAGAAAAAATACGAGATCAAAGAATACGCATACCACGTACAAATTGTATTTTCTCTGTTTATGATATGGTTACACAAAGTCCAAAAGTGGGACACAATATGTCATCCACAATATGGCGGGCAGAAGTAGCCGGAAGTGCCGCCTGGGTCCTTCATATCCGGTCACCGATCCACGAATTCAAAATTCGAATCGGATGTTAATACAACATAGCCTCGAGCTTCAACTGGTTCTGACGAGTCTTTCGTCGCATGGAAAAATCTCGAATTCTTTTATCGCTAGTGTCAGGCCGACTGAAGCCGAAGCCGATTAATTGACTTAAGCCGAACCTTCGGTTGATGTCGAAACCAGATATGATTAAAAACTGCTTTTTTTTCAGATAGGCTTAGAGTAAAAATTTTGAATAAGTTAACCGGCCGTGGCCTGCTTGTTTTATTGTTTTCTTATATATTCAAAGTTAAATTCTGTGCCTCGTAATAAAGTAATTTGTCAACTTCCAGCCCATCAGCGACTCTTCGACAGAGGCTTATGTTAGAATGTTATTGCTAAAATTGTAATGTTGAAAACTTGAGGTTAAATATTTGAGGTTAATAAATATAAAAGTTAAATAGTAAAAATGTTTTATATAAAATGAAACAATGTACCTTCGGCTTACTACTTGGCCTGCAGGCTGCAGCGGTGAGCGAAAGTGAGAGAATCAAAAGTCCGGAGAATAGGCCTGATTTCCATCAAAAGATCCTGAGGTTTTTTTGCCTATTTTTTTTAACAAACCATTTGAAAGACATATCATTTTTGTTTAAAAAACCATAAATCTTTAAAATGTAATGCATTTTGTTTTTAATCTAAAAGCCTGGGATTTCTGCTGCAAGCAGTCGCCGCCTGAGAAAAGGTAAAAAATCCTAAGATCTCAAGCCAAATCCTGAGATATCGTAAACCCTAGTGGCGTGTGGTCACGCGGTTTGCTTGTTTCATATTTGCACAACACTATAATCCCTAAAGATGATTTCTTATTTCTTGTTTTTATTATTTATATATTAATTATTTTCTGATAGTGGTTCGAAACTCCGAATGTATGGTCAAGGCCGTTGGCGCCTTGACGTAGCCGAAGGTCGATTCCGGCCGAATATTATTTTAGCCGAATCCCATGCTTCGGTCGGTCACTATAACCGATGTATGAAAATGAAACAATTAACAAAGGAATGTTTAATTTGTGAGGTAAATGCAACGTGAGGGTTTGAACATTGAACAAAACAATTGCGGTTAAGCTAATTATACAGTCTGTGAATATAAATTGTTTGTGTAAACGTATCAAAACACTGTTTTGTTTTTAATTGTTAAACGTTTTAAAAATTTCCGTATAAGGTATATACGGAACCGTATAGACGTGTAGTTAGTATATTGGGATGTTCAAAAACCTCTTTTTTTAAACTCGTAAACTAAACGATGGTTATCTGTGCCATTAACGCCTTATTTAACATTTATTCCGTCGCCGAGTTACGTCCGTGTTCTCGACGTAAGCGTGTACACAAATTTATACTTTACCAAAACGATTGCCGTGTTTAAAGATTTTTTAAAGATATTTAGGAGGCAAGCGAGCAGGCGGGTCACCTGATGGAAAGCCTGATGGACACTCGTGACATTCGAAGAGTCGCAAGTGCGTTGCCGGCCTTTATGAGGTAATAGGGAATGGGAATAGGGATAGGGGGATTAGGGAAGTTGGGCCACGTGTAAACTCACTTACTAAACGAAATACAGCACAACGCCGTTTCACGCCAATTTTCTGTGAGGCCTTGGTATCACTCCGGTCGAGCCGGCCCATTCGTGCCGAAGCATGGCTCTCTCACGGCAAATAGTATATAAGCACCATCGACACAAGGACTCCGGACGGTCGTCGTGCCATGTGAAAAGGGCTTAAGATTTTAAAGTATGACCAAACTATATAACTTGATTTCAAGAAATTTCTATTTTTGATTCGCCACCAGCATTGATTGTAAGGCCGTAACAAAAAAAAAGTTGCTTTAACATTTTTTATAAATAATATGAGCAAATATTGCTATTATGTAAATAAAGACACAGATATTAAATCTTCCGATACGATACGTCATAATTTATGTAGATGCTAGATGCACACCGCACCCGATCCTCTCCCGGGATCGACCCACAATAAATCAGTGGAACATTCAAATAATTTTAAATTCAAATTCTGAACAAAATAAAAAAAAACTCACCGGAACAAAAAAAAAGGGATTTCTATCGAAAGAATCCGAACGAATTGGCGCAATTCGAAATTCAAAATTTACCGCCCGACGTAGCGCCTAATCCTTTTATTTAATAAAAAAGTATAAATTTTAAACGACCCTCCTTACATAGGCCTGCGTGTAAAGATATTGGTTTTTCCTGTTTAATTTTTTTATAATTTCGATATAATTTACTGGTATTCCAACTTTACTTTCTCCATGCAGTAATACGTAAATATAACCTGCTACAGCGAACACAATTTTTAGAAGATGTAAAGAGAGTAATAAAGACGAAAAACATATTTCAGAGTATCCGTAGCTTTGTGGGTAAGACCTTTGGTTATCACTCGAAAGGGTGCAGGTTAAAACTCCGGTGGAGGAGTGTACCAATGAGAGATTTTCCGATCTCCAGTTCATAATACGGATGGGAAAGCCATGCTTTGGCACGAATGGGCTGGCTCGACCGGAGAGATGCGACGGCCTCATAGAAAACTGGCGTAAAACGGCGTTGTGATGTGTTTCGTTCAGGAGTGAGTTTACCGGTGACCCGACTTCCCTAATCTCGCTATATCTATTCCCATTCCCTATTCCCTCATAAAGGCCGGCTACGCACTTGAGTCTCTTCGGATGTCACGAGCGTCCATTGGCGATGGCAGTTGCTTTCCATTAGATAACCCATCTGCTCGCTTGCCCCCTAAATATAATTAAAAAAAATTGTAAAGCTCTCAATTGTAAAGTTCTGCACGATTAAAAAACTACCGGTCCGATTTTTGTACTTTTTAACGATACAGTCGAAACCCTATCCCTAATCCAAAAAAACTTCTCTATCAACAGTTCTGTATTCCGACTGGATACGAAACAACGCAAAAAAAAACTCAATTTCGGTAGATCACTTTATTTGACTGTGAATAACAACGGCGAGTCTCTATGGGAAGTCACACGTGAGACAATATCCCTTCGTGTAACACCAGTACATCAGTATAATGCTGCAGAGACACACCATCAGTAGAAGCACCAGGACAGCCATCAGGTACGTCTGAAACAAACACTCGGTACACATAAACGGAGATTCACGAAATAACTCAACAGACAGTTTTTTTATGATGGGTTCACATTCACATCCATTTAATTACTTATTCGATTGGCTGGTTTTGATGGATAAAAGTGTGAAAAATATGCACCAGCGGGGGCTATTATGACCATTACAAACCTGCACGGTTCCAGGCAATTCAATATACGGCCAACAATTGCCTTGTTCATATTACAATGTCTTATTAGAATAATAACTAGATTAATACTAGTTTGATTGTCTATGAATGGATATTAAACATGTTAATGACATTAGGGAACGTCAAACTTCACGTATTTAGTGTCACGTGACTGCTGACTGGCTGGAACTTGACTGGTAATAAGAGGTCATAATAACCCCATTAACCTCCACATCATGGTGATTAATGAGATTTTTTTATGGTGAGACAAAAAATTAAAGATATTTGAAAGCTTCCTAATCTAATCAAGGTAAAGCTGTGTGGTTTGTGAAATATCACATGACCACATCCAAAACTAGCTTTCGATTATGCATGGAGCAGTAAATAAATTAAAATTCAATGTTAATGTGTTATCAACTCCCTATTGTTGAGTCAATTATTATAATGTAATTACTGGCAACACTCGACTGAGGGTGAGTTATCGGTTATCGGTGTGGCAACACCAACTGGTTTAATTAAATCATGTCGAATTATACGCCGATTCGAACCCACGATTAGTCTTGTCGCCGACTATCAGTAGTCGTACGATTTAGCACCCTATTGTGTGCAGATAGAGCCGTCATTCGATCGGTGAGCAGCTGCGAAATTACTGCTATAATCATGAATTCTGCGGGACAATCGATTTTAAGCTCAAACCGATTTGGAATAACGTATTTTTTAATTGGAGCTTTGAGATAATGGAAAGTGTCGAAATCTAGAATGTATTAATCAGTGTTAGGTTATGTATGAGTCTAGCTTCTAGGTCCAAGATATTATGACAGCATAGACAGCCGCCATTTCCGCTAAATTTACGTCTAAATGTACGCCTTTATGCAGAAACTACCTTCTCTATTTCTGACATAAACTTATAGACCTGTAAGTTTTTGACTTGTGAAATCCACCTTTTATTTTGTTTGTATATTGGTGCAAATAATTCACAAATACTTTCACATATGGAAATATCAAATCAAAATGTTACATAGTTCATACCAAAAGTTATGTATTATTAGCTGTGTCCCGCGGTGCTACACGCGAAAAAAGTAGCACTTAGCTCCATGCCAAATTTTATTGAAATCGGTCTACCCTTCTAAGTGTAAACCAGTAACAAACATTTATCATACTCACTCACAAACTTTCACATTTATAATATTAGGAAGATTGACTTAACAATAAACATAACCTCTATCATCTCTTGACTCTCACTAGCTTTATGTCCAGTGGCGTAACTATACCGTTCGAGGCCCGTTGCAAATTCCTTTTCGTTCCAGTATGTCAATCCAATAAAAAAACACGTCAAGCGATTGTTGTAAAAAATAATCGCTTGCCACTTGTCTAGGGGGACTCGATCGGGGGCCCCCTCCGGCTGGGGCCCGTGGCATTTTGCCGGCTTGCCACCTTGTGGTTACGGCACTGTTTATGCCGAGAATTTTAGATTCCTAGATGTGTTATTAGCCAATTGAGACTATGGTTATATTATTATTGCCATCACCAAAGCAATAAGCAGCGGTACCTCTGTGTTAGGAATAGCGCTAATGTCTTTAGTGTTTTAGTACTTAAGTGAGGTCTTGGAATTTCGAGAAACTTGCGACTTAAGTTCATACCTTTGTTAATTATCTAATAATAACTTAATGACTCAATTTAACATAATAGCTTAATAACTCTGTACGTATTATAATACGACTTTATGTAAATATTTGACTAACACTTGTTTTAACTGACAAATTGACAAGCCATAACTTATCCAGAACTTGAATTTGAAGAAAAGCAAATTCTGTAAAATGTTTTAAAAAATTATGCAGCCTCAAAATTATGCTTAATCGTCGATGTTCGTTGTTTGTTATTTGGCACGATCATCGTGCAAGCGTCCATATCATCCGCCGTAGTACTTTGTCTACTCGCCGATCAATGGCGAATATCGTTGAATAGAAACAAGGATGTCCTATACCAAATCGTGCTCGCGTGTCATCGTCTGTTTTCTGTATGATGTATCATGTAACACTTAATTGCACTCAAATTAGTCAACAGTTAAATATAAAATATATAAATATAAATTATAACAGAAAATATCGTTCGAAATCCAAACCTCAATAAATATGAGTATCAAACGTATATTCCATTATAAATTATCATAACGAGAGTGTATAAAATGTTTAACTAGGTACGATAAGTTGTGAAAAGTGCTAATTGATGCCGGCGCTCACGTAGGGCCTGTCTTGGGCGAAGGGGGGCGAGAGAACGTAAAGTGGGGTCAGGGGGGTCAGGGGGGAGCTCGAGGGCCATGCTCATTAATACTCATTTAATTGAAATAGCCCAAGGCGTCTTTAGCTCACCTCCGCGAGACGCCGGAAAAAACGTCTTCCAAGAGCCGTCTGCGTGAGTTTATATTTCATACTTTTCGCCTGCTCTTTTCACTCAGCGCATTTTCTATAAAATGCGCTTTTGAGCGTTTAATAAGCTGTTTTAGGGCGTGTTCCTCTTAGACTTCTGTAGAGCGCGAAATTTGTTATTCAAAATTGGTATTAGACTTGTGATTACGCTCTTCTTTTTGAGAGTTCGTATTCAGATGACTACGGTTCGGATATAATGCTGAGAAAATCTATATTTTTACCAAAAAGGTGAAGAATTTGTTTGTACTACAATATACGATATTATATCCATGAAAGTCGCCTGCTGTTTTTTTAAGAAGAAACAACGTTTTATTGCATCATTAAAGGCATAAACCACTGACCTCTATATTCTAAATACGCTGGACTGACGATAAGCCTAGTCATGACAAGGCAATTTGATATGCGGTATTTTGGCGCTGATGGCAGTGACGAGCGGGAAAGGAACTAATGAGTGTTTCTTTAATAGTTTATCTATGAACTTCCACCACTTATTTAAACATAAAATATATTATAAAAAATAATAAGAAATAATAAACAAACTTTATCGCGTCAAACTTTTAGTTGCACACTTTGTGAATAAAATAGAAATAAAATGATTAAGCGGCCATTTGATAATTACGTCAGATTTAGTTCTTTTCCCACTCGTTTCTACACTCAAAACGTCTCGGTATAGAGCTGTCATTTCAAAGGGTATCGCCAGTCCAGCGTATATAATAGAGGTGGGTACACTGTACATATCGTCCCTTAGCTTAAGCCTAACTAACTATATGTCTGGTTTACACGTATCAAGTAGATAAGTAGTTAACTACATTTTAATTTTAAGTCATTAAACTTGCAACTTGCTACTAAATTTTGTGTTTATATACAAATATTAACTTAAAATATGAACTACTGAATTATACTGTGCAGTTTTGGGAGGCCTACCGACTTGAGCGCTGTCACTATGTTTTGAATAACGGCTGTTGATTAGCTGAAATGTATGTCATGTGACCGATGGTTTGACGCGGAATGCGCAGCTTTATCTGATGTCATTAAAATGTAAAAACCGCTTATTTTCTACTAGCGGTGTTGTAAGCTAAGAAAAGATTTACCTCGTCTGTACACAACTAGGCAGATTTTGCGGCGGTATTCAACAGCATTTAATGTTTTGATTGGTTTCGCTGCGGGCTGCGGCGAGTACGGGGCGACTGCCGCGCTAGTTATAGCTTTCGACATGTTGATGTGGATTATGAATTTCCCTTTTTTTAGAAATAAGAAGCCTCGCTTAGTATCCTTTATAGACTTTATCACGGGGAGTGCTCAGAGGAATTGTTCGGAATCATTCTACCTGCCATCTAACTTTTGGCCATCAACATACGCGGAAAATTTACCACCCATTTCGTCATGATGAAAGGCAGTGCCACGGTACAATTTTCGCGTAACATTCTCGCACAGTAAAATTTTGGAGTGAACTATCACCAGCAGTATTTCCGGACCGCTACGACCTACAAACCTTCAAGAAGAGAGTGTATTCCCTCTTAAAAGGCCGCTAACGCACATGCAACCTTGATGTTGCGAGTGTCTATGGGCGGCGGTAGTTGCTTTCCATCAGGTAAATCGTTTGCTCGTTTGCCCCCTTATTTAAAAAAAATGTAAATACAAAGTTTAAGCAAGTGGCAAGTTAAGTTACTGAAAATTAAGTTAAAATTTAGTTAACTATTTTTCTACTTTATACGTGTAAATCAGACATATACACAGATAAGAGCATTTAAGCAACCATACGAAATACCAGAAGTAATATGAAAATGACACCAAATACTGTATATAGAATATTTAAAAATGCAAAAGTGCTTAAGTATCTGTGTCGTACGAATAGGAGTAGCACTTTGTTTGTGTTGGATGAAATTTGCCAAAGCGATAATAGGCTAGTCGAATATTTTTTTATTATTATTGGTTATTACCAATCTCTTCTTAGAGACGTCCCGAAAATAGAAATATTGGTGAAATAATGACACCGATAGCTTAAATTGTCTCGAAGATTTAAAAAAAATACATAAAATTTACCATACAACCCTAGTTATGAAGTTACCTCTAGGTAGCTTGTACGCATCTATATAAAATATAACGCATAACTATGTAAAATGTTGCTTACATAATAGAAGCTTCATAACAAAAGTTGTTGTTAATTACCTAATTTATCTAATGGTTTATAAATATTAAAAATGGTTGCACTAAAAAAATTGACTTGACTGGGCAGTCACCCTTCAAAGTTGGGCAACTTTGAAGGCTTATTACAAAGAATATATAAAAAATTTTTACCATTATATCTTAATTTTATTTTAAAAATTATCGATTTTTTGACCTTTTCGACATCCCTATTCGAGTTTTCAGAACTGATGCATGAGAATTTTTATCCCCAAAACTTACACAATCCCTGCGTAATAAACGAATTTTTCGAAACGCTATTGGTCATCTAGTGAAA
Organism: Cyclargus thomasi; assembly: GCA_026546445.1. Lineage (NCBI taxonomy): Eukaryota > Metazoa > Arthropoda > Insecta > Lepidoptera > Lycaenidae > Cyclargus > Cyclargus thomasi. The sequence goes on along the minus strand of JAOTAV010004286.1, from coordinate 22,521 downwards.
TACAAAGATTTCTCCGGCAATATTTTCTTTTACACAGTCGTCGGGGAGTGCAAACCGGCTCTAGTGTCCTTCACATGCGAGGGAATTACTTTGTAGCGGAATTTATTGAACGCATGGAAAATGGACTCGCTCTTAACGAGTCTCTCGCGAGCTTTTGAGGTGACGTTGAGTATTGGGTAACTTATCTTTTACTTGAATATAACGAATAATGCATTATTATTCGTATGTATAATTTGTAACCTAAATAAGAATCAAATAAATTTACCATCTCGATGACTTTTTTCTTACATTTTTTTTTTTCGAAAAACAAAATTAGCACTACGATATTTCCAAAATATAAATGGCTGTCACCACGTTCTTTTGAAGAAGCTACTCTTTTCAGACAAGGTTTAAGTTTTGGTGACCATCGGTTTGTACATACCAAAAACTACAAGAGCCTTAGCATAATTGCTAGGCATAATAACAATAATAAAGAACTTTATTGTACACCAAATATATATATATATATATATATCTAAGAAACATTGACAATTAATATTTATTATTACTAGATAAGATGTACTAAAGGAAAACTTATTGCTACTAAGCAATTTCTACCAGTCAACCTTTTGCGGACGAAATTAACAATAGGAATAAAAGAAAACTAAATGCGTAGGTGTACCTACATCACGTAATATAAAATGATCATTAATTATTATTATCATTAGACAAACAAAATCCGTTGTGTTTACAATTTCTGCAAAGATTTTACACTGAGTGTAGAAGAAAAAAGCTAGTTTCGCGAACACGTCGGATCGGTTTAAAAGGCCGCGTCCGGGGGGGAGGAAGACTCGTGGTGGGGGAGGGAGAGAACAAGGGGGAAAGGGAGGGGGAGGGTCAGGACCGGCATTCCAGCCTCCGTCACATCTATGCACATTCCCAGCACTCGCTCCCATAGCGGCCGGAATGTAAAGATAGCTTTCTAGCTCATACTGCGCAAACATTTTACTTAAGACATTATTTAGCGCGTTAACTGGGGTGTGAGGACTACCATTCTGCAGCTCAAAATGGCTTGGCCGGGAGCATTTCATAATTACCCATTTCATTTCATTTCTTATGTTCGCTTGCCTTCAAATTATTATGAATCTCTGGATTCTCACATTAAAAAAAACGTTACATACATAAGTTTTAATTTAAAAATTCGAGAGCATAATTTAGTTTTATGGGTTACTAAAGAACTCCTTGAATAAATAACAAGGCCCCTCAACATTGCACTAAAATAGTAGAATTGAAGTTCTACGAAAATTTCCAGCTTATGTCAGACGTTCGAAGAAAACTTGTAAAAAATATAAAGGCCGCCCATAGTCAAGCCACTTTAAATAGCGGTGTTGGGTTACTGAAACCACGTAAATCACAAAACCGACGACTACTGGGAATACTCGCTCAGGGACTATGAAATACGGCCACACACGCACAGTAGCAACAACCCAACGTATTTTCATCATAGAAATATTTTTCTTGTCTGTAAACTCTACACTTAATTGCTTAATCAAGAGTTAACACAACACTTTATAATCAAACGTGGTATGTATAGAAGATGATATTTTTTACAGAGAGTTAATGACCGCTACCTAGATTAACTGAAAGCATTATAGTAGCTCGGCTTCAGTTCAGATTAAGTTCAAACCAAACGCTTTTCTGTATTATTAATAAAAAAGGGCTTTTCACCCATACCCTTTGTATCTTTCTTATAGTACCAAGGATATCTTCCATATTTAATAAAGTTGTATTCAAAAAATTTCTAATATAATAATAAAATGTTTATTTCTCCCAAAAATTACATCAGCAATTTGTGGGAGACTTGGTACCCCAGGAGTAATAAATTAGTTACAAACTATATGTATAATGTTTTTACATATAAAAATCAACAGTGTGTGTGTGTGTGTTTACGTGTGCACATGTGTGTATGATAAAGAATTAAAAAAAAAGGTTTAATATGAAAAAACAGTAATTGTGCTTCTATTTTGGTCGGTGTAACAAATTTTCTGTGTCTTCATAGCATAAAGTAGCTAACCAACTTATGACTTTTATCTTACATTTTACTTTGTTTTCGTGATATATTGAAATTATGTTATTTACCTTATAATATGAATAGATATCAAGGAAGCAGAAGAATTTTTGCGCAAGAGAGGTCTTGTAAACATTAGTAATAGGGCAGATCTTTTTTTTCGGCGATAAGCTTGAAGTGAATGTTTGTCGTAGTCAATAGAAGTATGTTTTTAATTATGGTTTCTAAAATAAACAACTGGCGTACTGTTAAAACTTTACATTTTTTAATATATATCTTTTTTAATATAAATTTCAACTTTTAATAAAATAATAACGAAAAATCCATATAACAATATCCTTCCCATGTAATAATATCAGTCCATCACGCTTTTTAATATTATTATATTATACAAGCCAATCAACAAACCTACCGTTGACATTCCATTGAAAATTTAAACGAGGAGAAAAAACAAGATATATACGATCTAAAGGCAATAAAGAATGAATTACGCCAGATGGCGAATGCGGCATTTTTGCTGGTAGCGATGTTGGTATTTTCAGATTTGCAGAAGTCGGACGTAAAGCCTCCCGCAGCTGTCAGTAGGATGTCCTGACAAAAAAGTCCCTTGTTTTAAGCATTCACTTATAAATTAAATTTAATTACAGAATGGACCGTCAAAGGAACGCAAAAGTTCTGACTCTACTGTAGAGATCTTTTCCAAAGAATTTACTTTAATTGGCCGTTACAGTACACAGTAGCTCACAGCTATATAATATTTCTTAATTTATCTCACTTGACTTAAAATGAAAACATATCTCTTTAAGCCTTTAGTAAAATATTGTTTTAAAATCGAATATGAAAATTTGAATTATGCCGTTATTAAGTTTTCTTAACACTTGATATTTTTGTTATGATGATTAGTTGCGCAGAATAAAAAATATTTTTGTTTAAGGTTTGTATTTAAATAACGTTCTAAGCATCTGCTTACAGACTTGCTAATATTAATAGAATACTGTAAATTACTAGCTAGAAAAGCTTTAGTTTCACATAATGGAACGGTATTAAGTAATAATAGTGGTTAGGTTAGGTCTTAGCCGAGACCTATGCCGGGTTTCGCGACGGCCGGGCAGAGGGTTGAGGGGAGTCGCGTGCGCAGCTTGTGTCCGTCCCTGCCTCGGAGCAACGCCCCCGTCAAGGGCGGCGACGCTGCAAATTTCTGCAAGTCCGAGGCGACTCAGTGCATCGCGCCCCGCCGCGGCGGCTTCGCGCACCACATTCGTTCCGAGATCGCACCGCGCACGCGCTCGCGCCGGCCCGTGGGCGCACACACCGCTCACGCACCCCATACTCAATAACTGTTATTTCGGTCTTTAATGGAAGTTCCGCATTCTCCGGCCGCTCCTCTCCCATCTCTCGCCGTGACGGACCCGGCCTTTCGTTCCCGTGACGTTTCGCTGCCATTGTTCGCCGCGTTTTTCCGGACACGATGAAAGTAAATGCTTTTTGAATGAGCGGTGTCAAAAAACAGGTTCCACAAACGAAAGTGCTGTGTTATGAAATAGTTCAAATCATGGTAATGTTTTTGGATTGATCGAGGAGCTGCCAAAATGTTGCACACGAGGAAATTGCCCAGGCGCTCCATGTCGCTGCTAGGTTCGTATAAAATACTTTGCAAAATAAAAAAACAAACTATTATACAAAACGCTTTTACAATATGTAAAAAATATAACCCATACGACACAAAGAAATTTGCGAATAAATCCTAAGTTACCTTTTAGAAAAAAAGGTAAAAGTAGAGCATGCTCAGGATGACCTAATGTTTTGTTAACTGTAGTATATGACATTTACTAACATCCTGAGCACTTTCATATTAGATATATATTAAATATAAATGGGTCATAGTAAAATCTAAAAACCTCATTTACTGAAATTGAAAACTCAATCCTGAACTGAAAACCGTTGGAAATATATTTTTCCACTTTTCTTGTAATATAGAGGTAATATTTATGAAATTCAACCCATTTTAAAGCAGTAAAAATATATGATTCAATATGTTGTATTATAAATTGTCATTAAGTTCGAAGTCCTTTGTTCTGATTGGTTTGCAGGTTAAACATCCGACGCATCTAGAAATCTAGACTATACTCGAGCGAGTTTTCTTCGAACTTAAGTGACCAATATAATTATGTGACCGTTTGTTATGCTTATTTTTTAATCCAAAATGTTTTAAAGCTTAATGAAAGAACTTTAATTATTTCATACGATTGATATATGTACATATTTTAAAATTGCTTGGTTATATACCAATATTTAAATTCTATCAGCTAGTGTCCCGTCTTCGTCCTTGAGAACCGGTTGTTCTAGACACTTGAACAACTTCTTTAAAATTCGTTCACATCAATGAAACAAAATTAGCGATGGATTAAAAATTAAATATAGCAACAATATTATAATGAGAGCAGGGACTGGTTACGTACGGTTCTCATCCGTTATTAGTTATGCTAAGCTTCCGGATACGGGCTACAGCCAATATATGAGGCTTAAGATTCTCATATCTCATCACTTCCGGAAATATTTCCGACCGAGTGCCCAGGGATATATGGTCCCTAAGCCGGTCATCATAGGCCTACTTCTACAAAATATCTCATTCTATGTGTATATTGGGGGAAAACGAAAGAGAGCCAGCTGAGGGACCTACGTCATTTGGTCGGAATAAATCAATTCCATGTAATGTTGTGATCTGTCGGCTGGGTTTGACATAATCCGACCAAATTACTTAAAACTACGATCTGTATCTGTTTTAACTTCTCTGACTGTACATACATATACTAGCAGGCGGCAATTACACTCAAATCTATAAGCAATTTAAAGTTTGACATATTTCCCATAGATTACCGATGATTAACTGATGAATTTCAAAATCATTCCAAGGATGATGGCGATGTTGGTCATAATGATATGTATCCAATGATTAATGACATATTGATTTCTCATGCTTACGCAAACGTCGTCAATTGTAATAAAGCTGCTCCATACATATTCAGAGCATCACGTCTCGATGACTCCGTACAATCCATGAAATTTGTAATTTGAAATATATCAACTGACAAGGAGAGCAGAAGCGATGTCGAAACAACAGATCTCATTGTTGTTGCATAATGAATAAACATATTATGATTTATTTAGGAATTCTGCTAGCCTAACTAGAGTTACATAAAGTACGTAACTCTTAGATGTTTCGCAACTAAAATGGCCGGATTTTTCGAATTCCTCTGCGTCATCGTTGCAGTGACATACTCGTGTTTATTCAAGACTCGTAACGACGATTTCAGAAAAACCAGTGACCCACAACCGGAACTTTCAAATGTGTTTCATGGTCAATTTATGTTTTTGAACTCCGTTTGCGTAGCTGTTTAAAGGACGTGACCGACTTTAAGAAGGATCGCTACTAGTTTTCCCAATATTGAACATAATGAAATATCTCACCACTGGGAAAAATAAATTAAAATTATTTTTGACATAATAAGTTAAGTAATTTATTTTCTTTATGTATAATGAGGGATATTGAAAGAGAGCCAGTTGACGGACCTATGTCATTTGGTCGTTGTCGTCGGTACGGCTGGGTTTGACATAGCCCGACCAAATATCTTAGATCCACGATCTGTATCTCTTTCAACTTCTCTGATTGTACTTAACTACTTACATTAACAATTGAAAAAACATTTTTTCCCATAGTATCAATTGTATATGTAAAGCTAAACTTCTTAAAAGTTCAAACGTGACATCATAATGGATCGATGACAATGATCATGATATGACTAAGGTATTGCAAATATTAATCATATTCCCAGATCACTCACCAGTATGACGTCAATCAAGCACATATTGCTAATGCAACACATACGTGCAAGCTTAGCTCATAAAATAGCGCATAATATGAATATTTTGTTGCTTTAAGAAAAGTAAAGGCTCCATTAGTTTGACAATTTTCGCAACCCGGACACAAACGGGTACTCAGTTATCAAATAAAATAAGCGAAGCGCAATGCAATAACCTTGTACAATTTTTATACACTTGTGCGGTGTTTGTACAAAGTATCTCGTAAAGTAAACACTTTATTGCTATTGTTTTACACTTTTGTGTCCTGAGGATGCGAGCGAACAATAGTGTTTTCAGCCTCTCCAGTTGTACAAATATACTGAAGCGTGCCTTGTCTTAGTTAAAATAAACGTCAGCTGCCTGCAAACCAACTTTACAGCGGTGGTCTGAAGACGTCTGTTCGCTTTAAGTTATGTTTCCGCAACACACGTATATTTACTGGGTTAAAAATATACGCTTACATTGTATAGCTGAAGAGAAGGAAGGTAAAGGACTCGCCCTTGCATTTTTTTGTTAAAAAGCCTTTTTTAATGATTAAGCATATTCTTTGCCACAATTTCCGTAACTCGGAAAAAACTTTAGGATGTGCTGGTGAAATGTACAAACATACTGTATTTTTATGTCATTAAATAATTCAAACCAGTTTAATTTTTTTAAGGTTGCAAATAGCTATATTTTGTACTGTGGAAACTGAAAGAGAGCCAGGTGACGGACCTATTTGGTCGTAAAATGTTAGTTTAATGGAAGTCGTGTTCTCTCGGCTTGGTTTGACATAACGCGACCAATTTACTTAGATTCGCAATATGGCCCTGTTTCATTTTCCTTGATCAAGCCTAGAGGGTGTAACAAAATAAAGTAAAATATCTTTGGAGTTTATTGTATTAGGTATCCTTTATTATGTCTATAACTTTTATTGTTCCTTACAGCGGTAAGGAAGGAAGGTTCCTTACACAGGAGGAAAAAGGGACATAATATTACATTACAATCTAGTTTAGGTATATAATTAAAACTTATCTTTAGCAACCATACACATTGCACATATTGGCCAAGTCCTTGAGGTCATACATGATTCATAGTGTTACTCGGTCACATAAAAGTAATAATTGGATATTGAAATCTCTTATCTCTTTATTAGCGATGTCAACACAATTAGCTTTCAGGATCCTTGCCCCACTTCGGTACTTAAATAAAAGTTATCGGTCTTTACCTCACTTAGTATCTAGAACTCAGCCCTAATGATGCTGTCGTTATTTAGTACAACAGTGTACGGTGACAGTACGTCTTAACTAGTTTTCTACTTGATAATATTCAAACGTCACTAAATGCAACAAATGCTAGTTAATTAAGATTTAAGACCTTTTATAACTGAAGACGTAAGTGGAGTAGCGCATAACTTACATTTTACAACTTTCGAGCAAATACTATTTTTTTCCTATAAAATTGCAACAAGTCTTGTGAATTATCTGTTTTATTATTTAGCTAGTGTATTTAGGTATACATTAAATCTACATTATTGTAATCTCAAATCATTTTTATGATACTAAAGCGTACATTTACGCAAAAATTCGGCAGATTTTTAAATATTTGTTACCTGTTTCTTCCGTTTATGTCTTTAACTGTCTAAAGAATGTATACCTTAATATTAATAGGCAGATTCAGTTTAATATCCTTAATGATACTGGGATTATTTACATCATAGCATTGTATGCTATCAAAAGGAAATCTATAAAACGAACTGATGAGGAGTTGATAAGTGATCCTCTGCGTCACATAAACTAATTATTTTTTTATTATTTTCAGACCGAGTCAACAAAAGCGACATAGAAGATAAGAGCCTTTCTAACGATGAGTCGCCATTGCCTACATGCCCCAGGCAGCCTCCGGATGGAGTGGAGACACCTTCAGAAACCGTGGAAAAGATTCCTGAACTACCCACAAGGCTTCCACCATCTCGTCTATCATCAGGATGGACTAGCACCCGTCCTCGGTATTCCTATTCTTCGAGAACACAAGACGCGAGAAGTGAAGCTAGCGTGAAAGATAAGATCGCTATGTTTTCAGTAGAATCTGTGTCAACAGACTGTGTTGATAAATGTAATACACTTCCCACGAGATCCTATTCGACATTGAGAAAAAATGTAACTCCATATAAGAGTAATTATGTAGAGGTGTCCTCGTTAGATAGACGATTGACCAAGTCTCAAGATAACCTTGATGAAACCCCTCGTTCCTATAAAAGACAGACTGAAAGACCAGAAGTTTTAGGTGCCCTTAAAAGTAACACAAGCATAAACATGATAACGAAACCAGAACAGCAATCTAACAAAAATGACAAACCTCTATTTTATGGAAGTACAACTAATTTACAATCTGATACCTCATTTATGCGTCCTGTGTATCACACTAGAAGTATTAGCGATGACACGAGCAAGAAAGATATATCTTCACATAAATCTAATTTAGAATATTTAATTGAACAAAGAAAGAAGTCAATGTCCAAGCTAAGAGGACTAGTGATACCTGAAGTACAAACGGCTGTTGTAGATTTACCAGAAATAAAAGTCAAAGATTCTTTTTCTAAAATATATATACAGAATTTAAGTTACACGGACAACAAAAAACAACAGACATCAAATGATAATGGTCGTAAAAATCTTTGTGAAAATAAATGGAAGTCTAATCTACAACCTAGTAACATTCCTCAATACTCTCCAGCATTTAAGCGTAAATCATTACAAGTCTATACTTCATTATCAAAAGAACCTACGCCTGAACGTAAATTATTAGATAAGACTGAACTATCGAGGAACAAAATTTGTAGTCCCATACCTACTGAAAGTATGAAGAAAACGTACGATTACAATAAATCTCCATTGTCTAAGACCACTAACTACATACTAACTAAAGATTACGGTAAAAATAATCTCAATAATTCTATGCAAGATTATAAAAATGTAGAGATAAAAATTTGCACGGCCACTGATATAGTAGACAGCGATAATGATTCTGCTATGAGTTCAACCCAATCAAGCTATAGATCATCTGCATCTTCACCTATGTATACCTTGGACACTATAGAATCAGACAGTTCTCGATTATCTCCTAGAATTTTAAATTATTCGAATTATTCTATGGTAAAACATGAAGTTCCTATTAAGACATACGTGGCTGAGAAAGTGACGAATGAAGACTTTATAAAACGTAAAGTTTGCCGCTCAATGTCATCGGATACAAATATATCTTTAAGTTCATCGGCAGGCTCCGCTGCAACATCTGGATCGCAAGCCAGTTGTAGTTCCCTAGAGAGCTCTGTAGCTGACTCAGATAAGAGGAGAGTTTCAAAAACGTATAATGTTGATACTATAAATCGAAGGAATATTCTAGCTTCGGCTAAATGCAGAAGCGGAAGAGATGCAAAACTAGAGTCACCTGTTCTTGAAACAAAATTCTCACATGAGTCTTATAACAGATCTCCCAGTCCAATAAACAAATCGTCTGAGTGCCTTTCCACGCTCACATCTACAGTGAGTGCTATAGCGAATAAAGGCGAAAACAGACGGAGAAATAAATTTATACTGGAATCTGATTCTGACACTGATAGTGAGAAAAACATGCGTCTAAGGAAATCTGAATATAAAAATACTCGTCTCAAGCGTAATTCAAGCACGGGTAAAAAACCAAATGAAGGCGTATGTGAAAATGGAAAAGTGGAACAGAAACCAAGTTTTGACCGTGACGAACATGTTAAAGATGTGAAAAAAATAACGACATATGGAAAATTCCAAATCAATGGAAATATAAACAAAACGCTTAACAAAAATGTTAACAAAGAAGTTGAGGAACCCTACAAAGGGAAACATTTGCAACACCGAAACAACGAATTAATTACTACAAAAAATTCTCTGTGCGACGATATTCCTCAAGCTATTGCTAAAGTAGGAAAACTTTCTAACCTTACAAGTGCTTCTACTCAAACTTTCCGTCTCAGGAAAGGATCTGCTACTGGTGTTGGACTAATCTTGGCTGGAGGCACTGACTGCGAAGCTAAGGATGTTACGGTAAGATTTATGTGGTTTATTTACTGAATTATTTTAAATTATTAATATTAAAACCTACCAAATATTAATCTTCACTCAGAATGTTATCCTGAAATCTTAATTATTATAAATTATTTGAGTATTTAGAACATGACATACATGATAATTAACATGTTAATTAAATTGTTTTCAGGTGCATCGAGTGCTGGTAGATGGTATAGCAGCTAAAGCCGGCATCAGACGGGGATCGAAAGTTCACAGCATAAATGGCAATCTAATGTCAGGATTAACACATGCGCAATCTGTTTCTATTCTTAAGGTAATTAAAACTTTTTAGTACATTAAATAAATATCCGAACCTATTCATCATATTTAAATTATCAACAAACGCACTTTTTCTGTCGTTATTAATGACCCTCTTCACTTCAGAATCTATAAAAAATAAATGTCCAAAGATATCATTACTAGTATTCATTAGGAAACCCCAAATTTTTATGAGCCAGCGAAAATAGATTTCATAAATACTTTGCAATATGCGTATGCTGTTCTAAAGGTCGACGAAATATTAAACAGTAAACATACTTTACTAAAACTTAGTAATAAATGAAATGATTTTTCAGGAGCAACGGGCGGAAGTCGTTATCGAAATCGAAAATGGAAGCTTTGAAAAAGACGGCAACACCGATGGCGGCTCTGAAGATGGTAATATTACTTACTATTTTAATGAATTTTTTGTTCGAATTTTATTTATTTAAATCCAAATAAATGTATGAATAATTATGAAATATTTAAATTTCATTACAGCGGAGTCGAAAGGAGTAGACGGAGCTAATGGTATCAAAAAAGATGCAATACAAACCGTAGTAACTGTTTTGTTGGAGAAAATTGGCGGTGGAGCTGGACTAGGATTTGGTTTGGATGGAGGAAGAGACTCACCACAAGGCGATAGACCTTTGACTATAAAGAAACTCTTTGCTGGTACGTTAAATATTTTTCTAGCTTAAGCCACTCTCCACTGTTGAAATCCCAAGACATACGAATGCAAAATATGTTTTTTACTTTTCGATAGAGTTATGTCATTATTAGCAGCTAACATGTTTAGTAAATGAATCAATCATTTTATTTTCAGGAGGCGCAGCGGCTCAAAGTGGTCGTGTGATGGTAGGCGCAGAGCTCTTGTCAGCGGGCGGTATGTCTATGGAGGGTTACACGAGGACCCAAGCATGGGCCGCACTGAAAGCACTCCCTCCTGGACAAGTTGCATTGGTACTCAGAAATCCAACCATTTCTGAAGGACAAAAATAATCGAGAATCGTTTAATAATTTTATGGCAAATGATTTCATTTTCGGACAATGAATAATTCATATCATTCGATATTTTTCTACTATCGGTGTCACAGGAAATCACATCAAAATTCAACGTGACGAAAGTGCCAGGAGACGGAAGGAAAATCATTGAACTGCGAACTAAACAGTATTGAAACGTCCGAATCTGTGCCTACGTGAAATTTTACTGTAATAAGTAGTCATAATATTCATCAAGTTTGTATATAATAATTTAAGTTTATTCTAAAGTAAAATATATAATAAAGACTGTATTTATAATTTATTACTATTGATGATATAGTGCTAGTCGTAACGGTAGATATGATGAGGTGCTTAATTGTATGTACCTTACTTTCACTATTTCCTATATTTTTCTTCTCTAAATAACATTGTTAGAGTTTTTCGTTACAGCATAAGTAATATTTTGACTTTAATATATTTTTGTAGTACTTATAAAAAGTATTTGTTGTCGTCAAAACATAACACTAGTGCCATCTGGTATGAATTGAAGTATTCTCATTTTATATTGACGCGTTACAATATTATTAAAATGCTTACAATACAATGCTTTCCAAATCTTCTGTAAATATTTATTTACATTTTTATTGTTAAGTAAATAATATATTTTTCTAGTTATATTTATTAAAAAAATATATTCTTGCCAATATTACACTTAAAGCCCCATCTTACCACTAACTGTAACCGTAGACTTGACGATATAAGCGTCTGCTAATAGTTATTAAAGCATATATGTAACTTATTCTGAATAATGTTATGTTGTTCTAAAAACTGTTACTAATAATAATGGAAACCTATAAAATTATCATTATTATTCCAAGTAATCCATTGTACCTTCTTGAATACGTTTAAGTTTATTAAAATAATTTTATACTTGATTTGTTTTTCCTTTAACCCACCGATTTTTGCAGCTTCGTTACAGCAGATAATATTTTATATTCATTTTATACTAATTTAGTTTAAAATTAAATAATTTTCATAATGAAGATGGGAAAAATTGGAGACCGAAATTATTGCAAACCTTTAAAAATTAAGTCAATACAATGCATTCGTTTTACACTGTACATGTTACAAGAAAAAATTAAGACACATTTAATAAGAATTAAGAAATTGAAATAAAGGTTCCAACTTTCGTTAACCATGATGTTTTCTTCTGCTACCATTCATGGATATTAGAAAGTTCACAGTTTTTCCTGCAGATGGCGTATGTAGCTTATATTTTCCAGAATTTTATTAATGTATTTAAGATCCAGGTATCAAATAAATCTATTGATGATAATATAGATCATAAGGGTTATATGAATTCATTTTAATAGCTATTTAAGAAAAAAACAGTTATTTTCAATTACATTTTATTTCATATTGTTATTACTTACAACATCTATCTATAAAAATGCAAAAATACGTTGTGCGTTCTACATTATCGTGGACGAAGATATACTTTGTTAAATGCACACACGGTTTAAGAAAATATGCATTTAGAATATAGCCTATTTCCACACTACTCTACATATAAATACATTGTCTATTTTTGGCATTGTAAAACCATTTATTAAAAAAATTAACAGTGTACACTCATTTACTACATGTAAATGTGAAAGGCCGGTGTTGCTGAAATGAAAACGTTTTATCTAAGTGTCTGAATGCTACATCCTATAGGGACTATCCATTCCTTGAATCTATAGTACCATCAAAGAAATTGATTTATAGCTATTTGACGTACGTAATTTGGTCAGAATGTGATCTACGTATTTTGTCGTCGCATTTTATCCAACTCAGCTAACAAACTACTTAACATAATCCGACAAAATTTAGAAGGTCCGTTAACTGTCTATGTATCAATTTCTTTGATAATACATTATTACAGTTGTTGGCTACCGTATATTACATTTAAATATTGGACAATATATTATATAATATATTTCTATTCGGTAATCATAATTTCATTCCAGTGATGCTGACACAAGCTATACTCTGTCAATATTATCACTATACACCTATTTTTTGTATTATTTACTACATTTATATTTCATTAGTATCAGGCATTGCATATCCACATGAATATTACTATGATATAAGCCCTATTTTCTCTATAATATTTTAAGCATAATATAATTTTTTAATTCAGCCTATATTTATTATTAACAAAATATAGCGAAAGGATATTATTAAAATATAAATAGTTATATTATATTAGGCACTATACCACTACAATTCGAATCATAATATCACAGAATACACTAAATCGTATTTTATAATATCGCGAAATGTGACAAGTCTACTAAAAACAGCATTTATAAGTAAATACTTTAGTGGTGTTACTTTCTAATCTTGCTATATTATAGTCTGGCTACTATAAGTTGAATCTTGCATTTATTTGGACTAGTATTTTTTTTCTGACGCAGTCTTTTGTTTTCCGTTAAAATTGGACAACAATTGGATTTCATGATTTTGATACTTTATTATGAGTATTTCTGCATAATGATCTTTTGATTTTTATGTAAGTCATAACATTTTATTTATATAAATATATTATATTTTCATAAAAGATGTAAGATGTATGAAAATGCCACATAGTAAGATATGTGAAACAGGATTTTGTCCGTCCATCTAGTATTATGAGTCTGATTTTTAAAAATAGCAAATATAATATTATACTTCGATTACACACATTGTATTTAATTTATACAAAAACAACAATTTTTTTCCGATAAATCACAATCATAATAACACTTTGCTTTTTACAACAACTTATATTAAAATACTCCTATTTAGGATAAATTATTAAAATCTTTTTTTCTACTACAATTATTGCGTGATATGATATGATTTTTTTGGATTTGGAAGGTTTCTTTCTAGGTTCAACTTATAGTAGCCAGACTATATATTATAGGTACATTATAAATAATAATCTATTACTATATAGCTAACAGCTAGTAACAAAATTCAACTCCCTTATTCATAAAAAATATTTAAACAGTGTTTAACAGTTAACTAATCAAGATTTCCCTTCCTGTCATGTGACGTTTTCAATATTCCAGAAAAGGACTGTGAATCTGGATTAGTTAAACACGGTTTAAATATTTTTATGAATAAGGGTACTCCCTTTAGCATTCAATGTTTCCCTAAACCGCTGTAATAATAACAAGGCCGAGGAATACATAAGTAAGAATTTTTGTAAGGGTTGTAATCGCATAACACAAGATTAAATTAGCTTTAATCATTTTATACTAGTTACCCATAATCTAGGCACCCACAGTCATTCTATAATATAGAGTCACCCCCTTATTCATAAAAATATTTAAACATTTCTGGAAATTATTGAAAACCTCACACGACAGAAAGGGAAATTTTGATTAGTTAAACACTATTTAAATATTTGTATGAATAAGGGGGTTAGAGTAGAGTTACTTAAGCATGTTATATAAATTAACACTGTTTAAAATAGGGACAAGTTTTGGTGCATACGTCGCTTTGCCCTCTCAAGGTTTTATAAAATCACGCTTTTAATTCGCTTAGTTCTAGATTATAGTCTACTGTACATAGTGTCTATTGTATTCAACGGTTGACTGCAGGTGTTGCCAACTAAATGTCATCTAATGTACTTAACCGTTAAATGTCAGGGGTTGTCAACCATTGGAACTTTAGAATGTGTTGTAGTTTGACGCTATGGCTCAATGGACAGGACTTATAATAATAAGCCGACTTTAAGAAAAGAACCTATCATTTTAAAAACTCTTAGTCGGGTCGCTGTCAATTATGGCGATAGGCGATATCTTACGGTTAGGAATATCAGGTGTGGTCAACCATTGATAAATTGAGAAAATACTGTACAGGTACAGGCACCTGCTTGTCGTGTTGTGCGGTATTGCATGGTCCCCGCAACAGGCACAGGGCATTGTCACCTTTCGCGAAGTTTAAATAGTGCTGTAGTTTGGCGCCTGGAGCGGGTTGTCCCCACAGCAGGCGCAGGGCAGTCAACGGGCGGGAGCTCGTCTGGCCACCCTCAACAGGACAGGGCCGGCGCGGACGTCCTTGAACAGCCTGATGGCTTCGCCGTGTGTCAGCCCTGCCGTTCCACGACCGTTCACGGACATTATCTCGTCACCTGGAATTAAAAAAATATTCTATAAACATATCGTTATATTTGGTGAGAACGTCATTCTTGCCGTTACAGTGCCATGGCATCTCTTTAGATGAAGAGATACTACGGCCTCACAAAAGACTAGCGAGAGCTTAGCTTGTCGAGAGTTTACCAGAGCCCAGAGGCCCAATTCTCTACACCTCATGCCCTATCCCTAATCGAGTTTCCTATTCCCGTAGCCTATTTCTTTATTAAAAAGGCCGGCGAAGCATTTGCAACGTTGAAGATGTCTGTTCCATCAGGTGACCTGGGTCTGCTCGCTCCCTAA
The DNA here is from genome assembly GCA_026546445.1 of Cyclargus thomasi. Lineage (NCBI taxonomy): Eukaryota > Metazoa > Arthropoda > Insecta > Lepidoptera > Lycaenidae > Cyclargus > Cyclargus thomasi. Next base: position 6,820 of record JAOTAV010004286.1, on the reverse strand, counting down.
TTTCATAAAAAAGGCAAGTGTTACGATGTTTAGTGCAATGTTTTATGCCTTACTAACATAAATACGACGTGTTACAGGTGGTCATACTTAAACAATGTTTTATCCCAACCTGAGAAACAGTCTTTTTGTACACGAACAAAACAAAATAAGCATAACAGATATTATAGCTATGCATTGTATACAACATTAGTAACTAGTAAGGGATGAAACTGGATTTTCAAGACACTCGGAGATTCTACAACTCAATATTATTGTAATGGTGTGTAGACAATGTCTAGGATAATTTTTTTATTAAATTAAGACTTAAGACCCTCTTAGCGTATATCCTAACAATAAGCTCGTATTCAAAGATATTTAAAGACATAAGTGGAAGAAGCTGATAACTAACATTTTGCAACCTTCGGGTAATTTTATCTAGCTACACATATAATCCACATTATTTTAATTGCAAATAGTTTTCCCGGTCATAAAGCATCCATTTATGCAAAAAAACCGGCTGTTTTTAAAATGTTAGTTGTCTGCTTCTTCCACTTATGTCTTCATTTAAACGACGACGTCTGCAAACTCGAAAATGCTATATTGCACCTGCACATGGCCGTTAGTACGTAATTTACGTTACAAGCCCCGTTCCAACGATTTTTGTTCTAATTATAGCCGGGGACGTGGCGATCGTAAACACAACGACATAAAGAGTTTTCAAAGAAGAACTTTTTAAAGTAACTTTTGAAATGCATAATGTTGTTGTGAAATCACATTTTATTCGTTATCTGTGTCAATTAAATATTAAACTGAGGTAGTTAAAATAGTGTTGTTATATTTATATCTCCTTTGTAGGTTTAAATGTTAACTGCTAGCTTAATTATAGCAAATTTTAAGTAAATTATCATATATCATAATTATATTCATGAAGTATAAACATAATCATATTATTAATTCATTTAGCATTTACACAAAATTGGTCATTAATATGACGTCTCTGGAATCGTGTTTCTCTCATTCAATTGCCAATGATAAGGTTATTCTTGAATGTCGGTAAGTATGTTTGTCATTATGGAATAATTTCAACCTAATTGTATCAATCTTAAAGCTTAAATCGAAATGAATCAACGATATACTCCATACTTATGATAAGTCGGTCAGACATCTGGTTCGATTCTGATTTAGTTTCAACAAGTAGATCACGATTTATTCAAGGCAAAAACACGACTATAATGCTGTAACTGTACCTTAGAATAAATCTTAAGATACGATACAATTTGTTCTACTAATAACAAGAAAATTGGCAAATTATAAAATTAGACTTAATTTTTTGTTTCTTGTTTCCAAGTCACGCGAATCGTTTTGTTATAATTAAATTAATTTTAGTTAATATACCTAATACAATTTGAATTGCTTAAATACGTAATCAAAATTATAATAGTTATGCTTGTAAGGCAAAGAGTGAGAAGAGTTTATAAATTGGTTCAAGGTATTTTATTTATATATGCTTGATTCTCCAGATGTAAAGAATACAATATTTAAAGACCATCTGGTTAAATAAGTTACCACATTGGACATCCCGGCTGTTGACAAAAGGACGTATAAATAGTTGAAGGACATCAACATGCATCGTTAACCAGATGGTTACTGTGACTTATAGTTGAGTACATTTACCTTTTTACAATTCTTGATACTTATCATAATTTCAAATAAAATTCTTTATTTGCTTCAAACATTATAAAATAGATGTTGCAGTTTGTGCTTAAATAGAACGTGTTTTGCCGTTTTATTGGCGTGCAAATATTTCAATATAAAATATCACTATAAATACAATTCATATACTCATTATTTATTATTGATATTACGCAATACTTATAAATTCTTATTTTTGTTTTTCTAAATATAAATCTAGTAGAATAAATAGTGTGATTTTTTATTACGATCATTATTTACTGTGGTTAAGAGAGTAGGTAGCATCCACTCATGGATGCTTGCATCTCTCTCTCTGTCTGAAACTACAACCAACTGAAGGAATTTATGGTAGATTATCACATCCATACAGATTTACGCGAACCAAAGCTAGAAATTTCAAGTTATCAAAGAATATTTTTGTAATTTACCTTCTCGTAACAGTCCGGATTCGGCAGCTTGTCCATTATTGAATATGGTCTTGACGAAGATGCCCATATCCCCCCTTGGCGAGTCCTTCCCTCCAACGATACTGAAGCCCAGACCTTTGCCGCCCGCTGACTTCGTGAATCTCACCTGAAAAAAAATGCCGCACTGTTAATAATCTTGAAAATGCCTTATTTTACTTTTAAATCTTACTCTCGTCTTTTTTGGATCTTTTTACGTGCATTAGAATATGATCCTTTTATGCTGAAGATGTATACTTTCTTATGGTTCGTCTGTCCGTGACGAAGTTTACCAGATAAGTACAAAATATCGTGTGATAAAGAAATTAATACACAGGTGAATCTTTTACCAGTAAGAAGGTTAATCTTAATTATTTATTAATATAAATGTGCAGTAAAATACTGCTAAGCTCGAAACCTGTCTACCTAAGGTTATTTTAACGTTGAACCTACTTTTAATAAACCTGCAAGACCTGATACGTATAAAAACCTTATCGGACTGCCTTCATTAATTTTTATTAGCGGAACTTGTTAATTACTACATTATCGTCTGTTAAAACGTCCTTGGTTAATTGTTAATTGACACCAATGATATTCCGAGCATGTCAAATTTTTATATGGAATAACGGGTTATTTGAAACGTGATAGTCAAATTTTGCATAGTTACTTGAAACACGGTAAAATAGATACTTGATATTTCGCGCGACGTTCTAATTAGCACTTTCACCGATAGATAAATTTTGTATGAAGATACATTCCGTGTGAGAGAAAGGCTTCTCTCTAGACTTCACAAAAGCTCAAGTGGGTCAGATGCCAAAGATTTTTTAACAATAACAAAGATGAGTAATGACGCGACTATCCAAACAGTCAAATGTTTGGTTAAATATATTATTTAAAAAATTGACTGAGCTTAATGCTTATGAGCTTTTGAATAATTAACATTTAATTTTTACCATTTCTCAGGCACTTAAAATAAGATTGGTACATGTACAATATTATTAGGCACTGATCATCTAAGTACTATTAATAGGTACTTAATAGGTTACCTCAAAAGTGTGAGTATCTCGTGGCTCGGGGGGCTGTGGTCGTTTGCTCGGCTTCAATACCGGCGGGGCTGGCGGTGGGCGCGCGGATCTCGGAGTCGCACTCACTCGGAGCTCGGCTACTCCATTCCGCAATTGTTTCAACGGCTCTTGTCTAACCTGAGCCCGAGGTAATCTGTACGGCTCCTCCCAGACCCTATCAGCGTCGATTGTGACTTTCCCGTAGCCGTTTCTGTAAATCGGCTCGATATCTATGTTCTCGCTGTAGGGCCTACTTCTGACATCTCGCACCGGTATCCTGGGCTCCCGTTTATAGTTGTAGTCCACGACGTCCCTACCCTCGTCTTCGGGACCTATTAGCGGTGTCCGTTCTTTGGAATTTTGGTCCTTCGCTCGGTAGACGTTTGGGGAGCTGCAGCGTCTTCGAACGGTGGCACTCTGTCTGGGCGGAGAAGGAGAGGGCGGGTGTCTCTTAGCACTGGGACTAGGAACATAGAAGGTGGCGGGCTGTTGAGGTGGCGTTAGGACGTCGTGGGCCGATAGAGCTCGTCTTCTCAAGCCGCCTCCTAGTTTGCCGAGCGCTCGGAGAATGTCAGGCGCCCCGCTTGTGACGCGCAAGGACGCCGTGGTGTAAACTTTGCCCCGATGTCTGAAGGACAGTTTGGACGGTGGTGTTGGCGAGCAGTGTTCTGGAAGTCTCTGCGGCGAGGGGGATCCGCGCACAGGGCTCGGCTCTCTGTTGCCGGAGCCGGGCCGCAGCCGTGAGCACCGGCGTCTGAGCTTCCGCCATCTTTGCGATAGATTGGCATTCCAGCTGTCCTCTGAAAAATACGAAGTTACGAATTTTAATTTAATTACATATTTTAGGAGTATCTGTATTGTTACAAACTGAAACAAGTATTTTATTAAAGAAATCAATTGCTGGATATAAAGCAAATTATAAAGCACGTAATTATATATACTGTTCTTAAAACACCTCTAGACATCTTCGCTTTAATGGGGACTTTTTGTTTGTGAACTGATATAACTTTGTGATATATTTAAGTATCGATTTGCATATAATTTATTATACCTTTTTTATTGGTATCTGCATCGGACGCGTAGTCGTGGGTTCGAGGTTGGTGCGTCGGCGGCGTGGGCGGTGCGGCGAAGCTGTGCCTCAGCGGGGTCATGCGCAGCAGCCGCGGTCGGTCCGCCCCGGCGCGACCCCAGGCAGGTGCACCCATTCTCACCTGCAACGATCAAAATTAGTTGAGTATGCTAATTGACAGAAAGCGGATTTTATGTCAAAGTAGCGGACCGCAAACACATTGGTCCGGTGTTTTGCTTTTTAGGCATTTAGGATAAAAACGGGACCCTATTACTTAGATTTCGATGTCTATCCGTCCGTCTGTCTGTCTGTCCATCTGTTTGTCTCCAGGTTGTATCTCAAGAACGGTGATAGCTAGAGAACATAAATTTCCACAGATTATGTATTAGTGTATTAGTGTTGCCGCTATAACAACAAATACTAAAACTAAAATAAATTCAATAAATAAGAGGGATACAAAAATGTGGTGATTTTCTGCTATTTTTTGCTAGATATCAATAATGGCAACTGGCAGGCACTTAAAATTTAGTATTTAAACTTTACTGATGAGTAATAAAATTTTCATAAACTTTATAATTAAGGTAGGCCCTCATACAAAAAATACAATTTATACCTGTTTGCTCTAATATGATACGGAACACTTCGTGCGCGCTTCAACTCGCACTTAGCAGATTTTTTTATTTGATATATAAATGTTGCTAACCAAATAGCCGTTTCTTTAAGGTTATATGTAGTATAGAGAAATTATAAAATAATTGGTCTATGTATATAGTTAATAAATTATACAATAAAAATGTAATAGACAGATCCTACTAAATGATATGATACTACAGGCTGCGTTCAAACCTTTTTGATACTCGATACGAGTACTTTCTATAAAACTAACAACCAGAATTCTTTCGCAGTACAATTTATAAAGCAATAAACAAAGAAAAGGAAAGCTACGAAATATAATACAAGTGATCAACTGATCGATCATAAATGCAATTGGCATCGACAACACAGTTTGACACCCACACCGCGTGGGCTTGGCCCGTGTAAACAACCAACATCCGGTTATCTAAACCAAATACATAGATAAACGTTAATTACCTTCGATTTTCACGAGCAAATACCAAAATCGGTCAAGTGTATCTAGAGATTTGGCGTGGGTTATTCTACCGTTTCAAGGGACCTATTAAAGAAACTCCTGGGAAAGTTTTTCAATGTTCCTGGGTCTTGGATGTGTATTAAATATGTGTATCATATAAACACATCTTAAATATGTGCATATTATAAAAAGTATTAAATATATTTGGTATCCGTAACACAAGTCCTCCGTGTACTTAGCACGGGGCCAGACTGACGTGGTGTGAAGCGTCCATAGATATTATTATATTATGTTATTAAGGACAGGGGTCCTAAAAATGTCGTGTTAGCAATATTGCAAAGGAATTACTCTACGATTCGTTTTGGTACATTTTGTTAAAAAATCGTTATAGTTTTCATAAAATAGTTACTTCAAAATCATTTGAAATTAATTGTGAAATTACTTTTTTGCAAAATTTGTAGTTATTCACTAGAAAAATGAAAAAATGAATAGCTCTTAGAAATATTGCGAAGTGACCTTTTTAGGGCGGCAGAAGTCTTTGGACGCAGATGAATAGTCGATTGTATCCATCTGATAAACGGACATTGACTATAAACGTTCGTTGTTAGCAACGACAACTATAAACTACAGATAATTACTAGTCTCGTAAACGATACGGCAATGACCAGTATTTCAAAAGAATATAAATAATCCAAAAAACATAGAAAGTAGGCTTTTATCGAGACGAATTGGTTTTGGTAGAGTTGTGCCAGTTTTGATACGCTAATAACTGAAATGCATTCTCATATAATTACATCCGCGATTCAATTGTTCATGAGTATAAGATATAATCTGAAAAGGCGGCTCCGAAAGTGCCGCTCTGTTGCGTTCAGGATATCCGGCTGAGTCCGCCCGTGCCCCATACTAACTATCTCATCTTTATTAAACTATAAAATTGGAGATCATTGCCATGCGCCACGTTCCCCATCGCGTGCTAAGAATAATTAACGTCTGGCTCTCGGCTCATGTGAGTTACTGCACTTTCAGCGGCTTTAAAGTACTATTTTAGGATTAACCGCTTAAGGTTATTAAATATAGATTAATAACCTTAAGCGGTTAATCCCAAAATATGTTTATTATGCTATTAAATAGGTACTGTATACTAAGCGGTAAAAGTATGTATACAGTATAATGCATGTGTAGCAGTGTTTTTTTATGCCGATTTATTATTATAACTAGCAAAAAAGCGCAACTTTTGAAGAGCTCGCAAGATTTTTAAACTGTGACATTGGGTTTTCCAAAGTTTGCTGTAATTGTCAAAGATTTTTAAATAAAATTTTATAGTTCTGGACACACACGGCTACTTAATTCGCTTATTTTATCTTCACAGTTGCACATCCTAACTCATAGATAGCGTTAGTATAATATAAATATCTATGGACGCTTCACACCACGTCAATCTGGCCCCGTGCTAAGTACCCGAAGGACTTGTCTTACAGGTACC